>SOPF01032011.1:0-42895 GCA_012979155.1 Hypericum perforatum
CGTTGAATACATTATTGTTCTTGAACATAAATTATCATTCAAACAAAGATGTTTGTTGATTTTTCACATAAATTATCATTTGATATTGCTTCTCAATTATTAACCTGTTAATTTAGATTCGTCACACGTAATTACAAAAGAAAATCACCTGAAATTAGAACCGGCTATTCCAAGACCGTGAAATTAAATTTCCCTAATCATCTGCCCCCAGCAACATATTCTAGTACTCAATCAACCTATTCATCAACTAAAGAGAAATAACCAACATGTAGCGGTTATTAAATAAATAAGCCTAGGTTAGCACTGGTAATTATAATTAAATGAAACGGTCAACGCAAATCTTAAGCTCTAAGAGGTTGGTGGGTGGAGAATTAATGGAGTGTTTGGTATGAGCCATAATGATGATAGGGATGGGGATGTTGAAATTACACAAATCCGGAGGCAAAAGTTTCTTCGTACGTGAAAATTTAACACCCGATTGGCAAATATGTAAATAGTTGTAACACATAAAAAATATATAATCAATTAACAAAACAAATAGCTCGCCGTCCAAATCCGGGGGCCCCACATGGCCATGCCCACACCAAACATCCATGTGGACCCCGCACCCCACAAGCGCTTGTCCCCTCCGACCTATTTATTATCAGACTTTCCTTTTTTCTCAAGCAATACCTTGTTTTGATTTAGTTAGATGTTTAGAAAATATGTTTGATTCTAATTTATTAACCTGTTCAGACTTGGCAAGGTGTTCAGATATAAGTGAAGTTGCATTATATTTGGATAATAAACGTTTTGGTAGTTTTTTTTCATCAAATTTAACATTAACATGTAAAATATCAAGTTAGTGGATATCTATATAATTTCAATAAAATAAAACTTTAATTAATCTAAAATCATATAAAATATGAGTACAAAAATTAGGAACCCTAAGAATCAAAAAGTGTAAGCCAAGTAAATGTATTGTATTGACCGTTCTCTACTAAAAAAGGAGGAAACGGAAAAGTCTCCGACCCTCCCTTCCATACGGGCGGCTGTGCTTGTCCCAACCTTGTCCCCCAAATGCAACGACAGGTTGCCTCAAAGCTGCTAATGTGCTACCGACACCTTCCCCTTCATAATTCATGGATTCAAAATAAATCCGAATAAAATAAGATTTAATAATACTCGATTCATAATTTCATATAATTTCTTCTCTCACAACACTCGTTACAACCACATTATTAAGACCCTCTCCCTTATATATCTCATAAGTCCAACCACTTGTATCTATCTAAAACTTTCACACCACCTCCCACAGAAACAAACCCTCTTCTTCAAATCAACCACCAATTTATCTATCACTAGGACAGAAAGTGTAATATAATATTGTTAATTTGCCAAGGAAAATGGAGCAAGTTGCATACAAGAATGATGACGACCTCAACCTCAGGCTCGGCTTGCCTGGAACTAAAGGGAGCCAGGAGGCAGCTTCCTCCGTGGCGCTTCGGTGCAACAAGAGGCCGTTGAACAAGGACGACGGCTCTTCAGAGGGTCGAACCGAGGAGGGTGACCGAGAAGTTGCACCATCTCCCAAGTAAGTGATCAGACAAAGCTGAATG
The DNA here is from genome assembly GCA_012979155.1 of Hypericum perforatum. NCBI lineage: Eukaryota > Viridiplantae > Streptophyta > Magnoliopsida > Malpighiales > Hypericaceae > Hypericum > Hypericum perforatum. Next base: position 1,599 of record SOPF01032011.1, read on the forward strand.
GTTATGGGGTCTTTCTTTTAAAAAGTGGTTTCGTTTGCTGATCTGTTGGTAACTTGCTTGTGTCACGCAGAGCACAGATAGTGGGGTGGCCACCGATCAGGTCGTACAGGAAGAACAACTTGCAGCCCAAGAAAGACGAGGCGGCCGGGATTTACGTGAAAGTGAGTATGGATGGTGCTCCTTTCCTCAGGAAGATCGACCTTAAGGGATACGAAGGGTACTCGGAGCTGCTCAAGGCGCTGGAAACCATGTTCAAGCTCACCATAGGTCAATACTCGGAGAGGGAAGGTTACAAAGGGTCAGATTATGCACCAACTTATGAAGACAAAGATGGTGACTTGATGCTAGTTGGAGATGTCCCTTGGAGTATGTTCATGTCATCCTGCAAGAAGTTGAGGATCATCAAAGGGTCAGAAGCAAGAGGCTTGGGAGGCTGTGGTGTATAGCATCAAAACCGACAAGCTCGTGCCAGATCAGATCTAGGAGAGCCCAGAACAATATTCACAGTTTGTTTCGGATGTTTACATGGCAGCAATTAATTTTGTTTTACTTGCTGCTGCTTTTTAGACGTAGTCTATGTAAGATGTCTTCCTTTGTTGTTCCATATTTGTGATCTTTTATTAGAGTATTTTGCTCCAAAGGCAATTCCTGTAAATGACAATAGGAAAAATGATGATGAGATTACCAGGTCATCTTAGGTTTTTGGTCATGTAATATTCTCTATACACTATACAAATCACATACATGGTGCATTTTTTTCTCCATATCTAATTTTTTTTATACCCAAGTTGTCATCCATAATTAGTTTTTTGGATTGATGAGTTTTCTGTTCATCACCCAAGAAAGAGTTCCAACTTGAGTTTTTCTTGTCCAGAAACTATTTAACTCAATTTGTACAATGATATAGAATTGAACTAGATGGCAACCTCATTTCTAGTTTATGAACAGAGGAAAAGTTGCCATGGCTTTGATTTTTGCACACAACTCGAAACGGTAAAACTCACATAATCGTAAACATTCAACTAATTCAGATTAGAGTCTCTCTTGCTAGTTAATCTACGTTTACCAAACGAGGAGGACGATGAAGCACGCAAGAGAATATAGCGTACAAGTAGAAAAAACGCAACCGGGCAAGTTGCTACAGTTGCAAACAATCTCATCAAGAAAATCGTGAAGCAACATCCTCCTCATGAGTACAAAAGAGACCAGAAACGACAGCCTCTGACCAGCTAATGTGAGGGAATAGGAAGGGTATACGCGTATTCATGAGTAGCCTCGTTCATGTATCTTAGTTTATTAAGAAAATAATTGCAACTGTTATTTGTCAACTAAAATATTTTTCCGACCTTTATAATTTGCGTAAATAGACCGATTAGTTCATAAGTGATCAATGTACATATAGGTTCTCTTCCTCTGCAACTTAATCAAAATTAGAAGGGACAAGGATGACTTGGTCCATTAACAACTAAATCAATCTATTTTCAAATAGTAGAGGGTCCAAATTGTACATATTTAGGACAATTAACCTATTAATGTAAATTAAGAGGTCATAATATATTTTTCACAGAAGTAAAAGACTGCAGAGTAGAAGATGAAAGTTTTTTCCGATAAAGTACCTTGGAAACAAAGGGACAGGAATATTAATTACACTACAAGAAAAAAGAAATGTTTGTGTCACTGAGTGATTGGATCCCCAAAAAAAAGTTAGACAAGCAAATAAAAAAGTGGAAAAGGTACGTTTGAAGATTTAACTTTCTGCTGTTAAAGATTCCTATCTTCATCTCTTTCATATGTTCTCTTCACTGGAGGACAAAATGTCAATGAATGTTGGGAACAGTAAAGACCAAAATAGTCCCATTATAGATACATGGGCTCGTAGGATGGTAAATAAAATTTCTGGGAAACTTACACTTTACATACCTGTAGTATTACCGATTTTGCGTTTAGGCCATGTGGTTTTAATTTTGTAATTTGGTCCTTGTAGTTTAAAATCTTTTAGAACATACAATTAATATGATTTTCAATTAAGGACAATCGTGAAAATCAAGTTGTGCGTCCGTTCGATCGTGATCGCAACTTGACTGACAACTCACAGTAGCCGTTCCAGACCTGTATATATGCTCTCTTCAACAAATAAGTGTAGTTTAGATAATGTATTACTCGCTCTATTAAATAGAATTAGTACATAATTAATTGATAATTATGCACTGATCCCAACAAATTGGTATGAGAACATGGTTGTTACTATGATTTGATGTTAATATGATATTTTAAATCAAATAATTATGTATTATTTTGGCTTAAAAAATTATATTAATTGGGTATGGACTGTATGTTCAAAAAGATTTTAAACTATTGGGACCAAATTACAAATTAAAACTACACGGCCTAAACGCAAAATAGATAAAACCACAGTTAAGTAAAGTGTACTTTTCCTAAATTTTATTTATCAATCTCGTATTAATGAAAAAGACATTATTAGAAGAGCCAAAATATTAAAACAATCCTATTCATAAAAACAAAATACCATGTTTATGATAGATAAAATTTGACCTTTTTGATACTTCATTCAAAAGAAGTGTTGATATCAATTATTAAAATATTATGCACCTATTAATTTTTGTTTCAGGAAAAAACAATTAACTTGGAACTTGAGGACTAACTCCTCGGGGGACAGTCTTTGGTATTTTAAAGCAAGGGCTCTCTGTAGTAGTTATTATAGGGAGACAAGCAAGCTTGTGGAATCGATGGCAATTTCAGTACTTTACTGGAAACAAAGTTTAAAGAAGAGGGTGCAGGAGCAATCTGCTCTGTAGCTATTTTTTTAATTAGCACTAGCAAAAATCTATCGAGCTCAGAGAAAATATTTAGGGTTTTGCAAACATATTCATTAAAAGTCTAATCTTTTGGCAAAGGATGGCATATTGGGAGCCACATGCCAATAAAGAAGGTGCAACTTGCACTTCCTTAAGCCATTTGATTAAATTATTGGTTAAAGTTAAACTAGTCTTGAAACTGCAGCAATTCATTTGTAAAAAGCATAGTAGTACATCCAACTCGAATTTAGATTAGTCATTTTAGTACGTATTTGGATATTTGAATAGTTCGAAAAAGAGTGGTTTTTTCTTCGTTTAAAAACGTATCAGTATTTGCCCTTGGATCATACTTCACCGGGTAAAAGTTAACACATGATGCTGATCAAGATCACAGTTCACAAGGTCTGCACAAGCACGATCCTTTTTGTTCTCGTCTCATTGAATTAAACTAACCCAAAGAAAAAACGGTGTTTCTCGATGTACTAATATTCGCAGGTTCAGCGTATTTCAGACTATAAAGTATAAACAGCAGAATACGGGAATTTATTAAAGCTAAACCTGGTGCTTGTCTAACAATGATGTTTCATTTTGTGTGTACAGACAATCCATTAGTATCTTTAAGGACCGGCTTAGTGTTCCCCTCCCCATAAAAGTAACCAAATTAATCTAAAAGCTATTCAAAAAGAAAATCTGACACGATCCTAGTGCTTGACTTAATTAGTTGAGTTGATATTGTTGTCGGGACTATGCTTAGATATGTATAAAGACCATGGCAGGTTCGTTGTTTTAGCAAACGGGTAGTGTTAAAATCTCCGTAACCAACCCAAAATTTTAAACACGGTAGTCGGAATTGTTCAACTTATAAATTGAACCCGACAATGTGCTGCAGTCAATGTGGAATATTCAGCAGATACAGTGAATGCTATGAAGAGCCAGATACATACAGCCAACTGCCAGCTGAACTATGATTTACTAGATAACCAAATGGAATTCAAATTGAGTAAAAAGGATTTGAAAACATGTTCATGCATTAGAGTAATTTAATACCATAAAAGGGCAAGGGTTAGCATACTAAAGTGGTTAGAAAGGTCTGGAAACCAACCAAACACAGTAATGTAGTGGCAAAAGAAGTTTTATCAGAGAAACTCTACACGAGTATCAGATGGATACACATAGCTTAAGACAAATGTGGTGTCTCTGATGCTATATGTCCTTTCACATATGCTTCGGTAGCTGCATCAGAGAGACAAGTTGAATCGAAACTCTGATCTTATGGTTAGGTTTTTTCACCCACCAACCATTTGTGTATCAACAACTTCAAATGCTGATCAAATCCAGAAAATAAGCTCGGTCAAGTAACGGCATTCAAAATCAGCAGAAGATGTTCCCTCGATAGATCAACGTTCCCGTCTATTAACAACGGCATGATTCGAACAATTTGTGTATCTTATTCGACAACGTTATATTTTGTCAGCATCGCTCATATTCAGCAACAATCAATTGTTCCTCCCTTTAAGTGGAAGTGGGTTTGCAGTGATCTGTCATCTATATTGTGTGCTTAATTTCCACCACGACAAACATTGAAGGGTAAGAGGATTCAACAAAGAAACGATATTCTGTTGAGGAGGGAGAAGCATGGTTTTAAAATGTTTGGGTTTTTGTGATTACGTTTGGCCCAATTCGCGAAGCCCAAATCAAGTACGATTTACTGGGCATCATACTTTTCAGCAGGCCCAGGCTTTTGCGACTTGAAAAAGCTTATCCAGCCCAACCAGTTCATCTACGTTAATTGTTGGTACCTGAATTTGTTTGCATCTGACTTTATTAATAAGATCCATCATAAGCACAACACCTGTGGTACTACTCTTTCAAAGAATTTTCAAAGGAAAGACAAATAAATTGAATTTGTTTGAGAAAACTTTATCATCTTACAAATGTTCCACCCCAGTAAACGTGTGAATAATAAACGGTATAAGCCAAAACAATATTAGTTATGAACCGGCGTGGCTATTCATTACAATCTTCGTCGATGCCAAAAAGACCCGAAACTTCTCCGAGATAACATCATAGTGTACTTGAATCAGTCCGAACTATGTCAGGTCAAGTTGCGGATTGATTGCTTCATGCCTGCAAACAGACAGAAAACAAGTTAATAGACTGTTGCTCCCAAATCCTATAAATAAGAACAAAACCTCCAAAATTGTCATAATAATGCAACAGCGGAACATCATGTAGCACAAAAGGTCGAGGAAATGCGAAAGAGACCTGTTGCTTTTTCTTCTTCGGCCTCCTTTTCCTTTTGGGCTTGTGAGCATCAGAATTCGAACTTAGATTGCTTTGGCTTGTATGAGGCCGATGGCCATCAGAACTTGAACTCAGATTACTACGACGATTGGTATTTATCTTCACATAATCCTTGGAGGAAGACCCACTTCTGTGGCCCAGGCTATAACTGGATGATGACGATGACGAGGTTTTGGCCCTCTGCTTCAATGAACTTTTGCTTGAAGAAGCTCCAAATCTTGTATGCACCGCATTCTTTGAAGGACGAGGAGGCGGCATCAGAGCTCTAGCAGATACCTGCTTCTAAAAAGAATATATCAGATTGAGTGAAAAGATGTGTAATAAAAACAAATGAGCTACATAAATTTTGCAATGACAGTGAAGAGATAAAATTACAACCTGATTCCTCTCGTCACTGGACATACCAGATGCAGCTTTGCCAGATGCACTAGAACACTGTTCCCTGAACATGTATCCCCATAGAAAATATGCATGGTCAATGGCCAAGTAAAGAAGATTTTCACCTTGAAAATAAAACTGTAAGATGAGGTCAACAAAAAGCTCTCCTCCATACATGAGAGACAGGATGCAACTTCCGCTACACATTTAAACTTGCATCGATAATCAAGGATATGTCACATAAGTCCTTCCATAACCACCACTCACAAGTTATTACTTAATATTAAAGGCCACTGTTTAGGTCATCAAACCCAAACAGCCCACCAACAGGAAGCATCTTCAGATTGCAATTTACCTTGCACTTTTATCAGTCCATTCATCATCTGCATCTCCTTCATCACTAGAGGATCCTAGGAAAAAATTATCCTCACTCAAGTCTAATGCTCCATCATCCTCACTCCCTGTTTCTGTTCAAATTCATCCAAAAAATAGGTTCTTGTTAGTGGAAGAAAAAGAGAGAGCATAAAATTAAAAGCCAGAATCAACTATCACGGGCTAACTGTCAGTAAGTTGGATTTTGGACTAAACACAAATCATGTTGCAGTGATTTTAATAATGTATTTCCATACCAGAAGAACTAGTTCGGGATCTGTCATGCCAGTAGAGAGTCAAAAAATGAAGGGAAAAAAATAGACACCTTCCAATTCCTTCCCACTTGCAGCAGCAGCAATCAAGTTAGCTTTAATCTGCTTCCGCATCCTATTCCTACTATCCATCATATCTGAATCTTCACCTCCAGTAAAAAGCGACACGTACTTCTCAGTCTTGGGATAGAACTGCAAATTCAGAGAAGCAAAAACCAATCCCAACATAAGCGGCACTCCTCTAACTGGCATTCATCAAAATGAGAAACTCTTGCCCACGGAAAGGAAAACGGAAGTGAGGTAAAGAAAAACTAGGGAAGTTGTTCCTCACCCGAACATATTCAAGATCTTCTTTCAATTTGGCGAGCTGCTCCGCAACCTGAGCTTCCTGTGCTTGACCCGACAAGGACCGCTGCTGCTTCTCCAGCCGCCTTATCCTCCTCTCTATCTTTCGCCTCTCTAAATTACCAAAACCAACAACAAATTACGCACAGCCAACCTAACAAAATTAAGCTAAAACGGACAAGAACTCGAAAAATTACCAAAGAACTTAATCTTGCGGCCCCTCAGGAAAATCTTTTTCTCCATCGCCAACCGAGTATGAACCTCCTGTTGTTTCTTAATATCTTCCAGCTTCTTTTCCTGAGCTTGTCTCACTTCCGGAGGCACTTCCTATAACCGTACCAATAAACACCGAACTCAAAATCCGATTAAACCCTAACTACCGAATTAGCAACCAACAAAACACAAAACCCTACCTAGAACGGTTAAGAGGAAGTGGCAGGAGAGTTAGGTTTGGGGGTTTTACCTTGCGAAGCATGCGTTCGATGGAGCGGATTTGGTTCTTGAAGGAGACGGGTTTGGCTTTGGGCTTGGGTTTCGCCTTCTTCTCTACCACGCCCATCGCCTTCGACCGCCGTCCCGGCGCCACCCGCCGCTTCCCATAGCCGCCGTGGACCATCTTAAAATTACAAGTCTACCCTTCCCTTTGCTTCCGTTCTCTTCCGCTAATTAATGACAATTTGGTGTTACAGTACAGTGCCCTAGTTCTATAGGATAATTACATTATGGTTCAATCCTATGAAGTCATTCGATCTCCAAATCACCATGAAAATGTTTCAAACTTAAAGAGAGAGAACAAAGGTGATAGGGACACACTGATAAGATTAATTCAATGATCTGATATAACTAATTCAATAGTTTGGTTTATTTGATTCAATCGATTTATCTGATTAATACAAGAGTTTTATGTGGTTCATTCAATAGATTGGTCTGTCTGATTCAATAGTTTGATTCAATAGTTTAATTCAACGATTTGATCGCATTTTGATTCAATGATTTGGTTTTTTATTCAATAGTTTTATCTGGTTGATTCAATAGTTTGATTCAACGATTTGATCGCATTTTGATTCAATGATTTGGTTTTTTGATTCAGTAGTTTTATCTGGTTGATTCAATGATTTTAGTTCATTTGATTCAATAATTTTCTATGTTTATTTTAATAATTTGGTCTTTTTAAGGTCTGTTCGATTAAATACAACTAATAAATTATTAAAAGTGTTATAAAATTAATTAATTAACAAGGCTAAATTTTAATATAACCATGCAAAGTATGAAATATAAATGAGCAACCCATTTGATATAAGTGAGTATTCATTGCATATAACTAGCCAAACAAATTGATACAATTCAGCAAACTATTGAACATAATTCGCAAATTATAGACAATCCGTTCATTGACAAATCACAAATTCATCGCTGGCAAATCACATAGAGAATAGTGATATCTAAGCAGTGGTCTCGAAGTCTCTACCTAGATCTTTCATCTCCAGTTCTCCACAAATAACATTCCTCGTAGCTGCCATCATCCCCATAGTTATCTTTGGTCTTCGTTGAAGGTGATACCACTGTCGAATGAGACATAAAGAGTGGAATGATGATATCGAAGGTACAGGCATTGAGGTCTCTAACCTATTCCCATTTATGGATATGTCAGTCAAGTCAAGGTCTCTCTCTTGATGATTGTGATGAGGTTTAGGTCAAGATCAAATTCCACTGTGCTCTATTCCACCATTTAGGAGAGGGTATTCCCATGCTCTATTCTATTTCCTCGCTGACGATTGGAGGAGTTCTAGCCTCTCCTTGTATTCTTCTCTCTATCTCTCTCTCTTCTCTCTTTCTTCTTTGATTTTCAAAAGATGAAAATGGTCCCCGCTTACCTGAACTGTTACATCAGGTAATTATTTTCTCTTATTAATCCAACGATCCTAGGAAGTAACTATTGGTCATCAGGGTCGATATACTTGATTAGAATCAGGTTACAGTTGAGGCAAGTGTTGGACGCTTTTTTCATAATACTATATTGCCCCATATATTTTAGTGCGTATGGGCTACAGCAATCGTCCCCAAGATACAATAATTATTTAGGCATTTTCAAGAACGTTGTACACGTATCTCGAAACTTTTGGGTGAACTCTTATATACCCAGAATTTTCGAACTCAGATTTTCTATGTGATGAAGGGGGGAGAGAAGAAGACAACAATGCAAGAAGGCAAATGATGTTTGGATGAAGTGGAAGTGAGAAGGGCATGCCTATTTATAGACTAGAGGAGGCAAGGATACATGCACTCTGAAGGGTCCCGACTGTTGGATGTCTGTCTGTTCTGAATAGTAATGTCTCTTCAAAGGCACTTCTGGATAGGCTTTAACCCCTTTATGTTCCTTCAGATGGATGTCTGATTGCCTTATCAAGCTTCGTATCCCTTCGCCTACCTTTTCCAAAACTTTAAGGCTCCTCCAGCTCCTCATAACGTACCAAGTGCACCTTAATGCACCAAATCACCCACTTCTGGCCTCGAGCCTGCGCCTGTGCCCTGGATGGTGCAAAGCACCATCTTGTATTTGTGTTTAGGGTGCTTCGCACCATCCTCGTAGCTAGCAGTGAGTCAACCAAGGGAGTGGTCAACCAAGTTGAGAGGTAAGAGTGGAACTTCCTTATAAACTTAGAAAGCTCTCTTGCGATAACCGATGTGGTACACTTCTTATCTTCTAAGTCATTTTTCTTTCTAACTCTATTCGGGCTTTGGGTTTATGATTGGGTTTATTCAAAATTCAACAGGTCTAGCACGATACTGTAAACTAATAGACATACAATGCAAATCCAAAGCCTAATTAACTATTGCCTATCCTCTTAAGTGTTTTTTTAGATTAACCTCTCCTCTAATGTCTAAATTCCTAATATGCAACACATAATAAAAGATGGAAAACAACGTCGTGTCAAGCATTGTGTCTTTTCAGCGCCGGCGAAATGATTTTTTTTCTTCTAGTTATTTTTTTTGGTTTAGAACTGCTTGATATTCGATTCACTAAACTAGCGTATGTTCAAGTTAGGTAGGACCTTTGAAAAGTGACAAAATTCTTCCAACAAGTATTTAACATTGATGCATTTTGAATGACTCAAATCGAGACATAGTTAAGTTAAATCAAATCTCTCACTAGTTATTTGTTTATTTCTTTTAATTATTAATAATATCTTATTAATAATTTTTTGGTGAAAATTATTAGTGAAATATCTAACCTTATTATGTGAATTTTAGTTAATATGAATATAATCATGAATTCAATGTTAAGTTACAAAAAGAAATGATTGGATAATATAATTGGTCGATCCGGAATTTTAAATTTATGATGAACAACAAGTTTTTCTATGTAACGTCTTGTGGTGACTTAAAGTGGACCAACGAAGGATTGACATCCTTGTTTCCCATATCGCCAGAGTGTTTTTTGAAAGGTGGAACTCGGGTATAACTGGACATGTGGCTTGTTAGTGAAACTAGCAATAGAAATAAAGATGGGTCTTCTCTCATGAGACTCTCTCTCTCAAATTGGAGCCTCTCTTAGGGTTTTTAACCCTTTCTTTATCTCCACCTCCACCTTCCAACCTCCTCCCCTTCATCCACCTTCCACCCTTCTCCCCCACCCTCCATCATCCACATTCAAGTATTCACCTTCATCCATCCTCTACCCTCCACCTACTTCCTCCATCCTTTATCATCCAGCTCTCGACAATACCACCATCCTCAGTCTTTGCCGATCGTTGGTAGCCTCGATCCTCAATCTTTGATAATATCATCTGTCATCAGCTCCAATAGCCTCAATTGTTGGTAACCTCCTGGTCGTAGTCCTCGATCCACCATCGTCCACCGTCCTCAGTCCTTGTCGACCACAGTCCTCGCTCCACCATTGTCCGTCCTCCTCAGTCCTAGTACCACTGTCATCCTCTGACCTAGTACCACTGTCATCCTCGCTCCACCATCGTTAGCCCTCCTCAAGACCCTCTCTCCGCGATTGGCCCCCTTTACGACTAGCCTAGAGCGCCCATTGGGGCTCCCCGGGGGGTTGGTCTCTGTCGACCTCCTCCCTGATTGACTGGTTATACTATATTTTGTAGCCCCCATTTGTTTAAGGTTTGCTCGGATCCTTTCAGATTTGTTGCCTGTTCGATGGTTGAAGGTAGAGAATCTTGCCTCGATCAATTTACGTCGATCTTGGCATTCATCTGAGTTGTATCTCGTATGCACTCAGATGTCCTCTTAGCTTTATCTTGAGGTTATCGAAAGTTAGTTTATTTCGGCAGAATTTTGCCCAGTCATTGGTCTTCGGGCCATTTCGACTATCCATCTCTCCTCTCGTGCCACCTCGCAATCATCGGACTCACTTACTTATTTGTTTGGATTTCTTATCTTATTGCTATGTATTGTTCTCTTCTGTATTGTAACTCGGTTTTAATATTGGCTTCGCGCCACCTTTATTAAAAAAAAGACAAACCCATTTATGAAAATGATGGGCTTCGTGTGATTATGCCTGATCAAAAAACGTTTTGGTTGAAGGGCAACGGTTGCTTATGCAGAGGTAGGTGGTTCCAATAATGAGTGTGATTCAAGGTAGGATTTTTGTACGGAACCCTCCTTAACGAAAGATGTCCCATTATTGGACGTGACCGACATATTCCTATTTTTAAGTGAAGTTGCTTGCATAACATAGGGTATTGACTTATATTTTGTTGTTCTAATTTAGAGTGAATTTTCTAAATATTGAAGGCGGTTTGAGAAATATTTCTTATTTTGAGCCGATTCCTTCAAACAAGTTGTTAGTAAGAAATCAACCTTCAGATAGATAGATCACTGGTAAGGAAAGCTCCTTCAAGCAAGTAGCTGGTTCGGAAAGTACCCTTTAGATAAGTCTAGTTAGGAATATATCTTTTAGACAGGGTACTAATTAGGAAGGTACTCTTTAGACAAACTTTTACAAAAAAATTTTGGGAAGAGTTCACTTTAGTACCCTATGGTTTCACCGATTGACACTTAGTGACATGTGGTTCAAAAATCATCCAAAATAACCCTGAGGTTTCAAAAGGACCTCACGGGCAGCAACAACCTTGCCCAGAATCAAAACGACATCGTTTCACTATTGACGTGGCATTCCAGCTCATTTTTTCCCTCTACGTCTCTCTCCCCTCCCTTTTTCTTCCTCCTTGGCCTTCCCAAACTACCCTTCACCAACAAAAAATTCCCAATCCCAATTACCCTCTTCCCTTCCTCTTCGTCATTCCTCCTCCTCACCTCCTCCTCCTCCTCCTCCTCCTTCCTCCCTTCAGCCATTAGAGGAGTTTCCCAAAGCTACAGAATATCGTGAGGCTGTTCCAGTCGGTGTTCGAGCCCAAGGCTAAGTACGAGTTATTGTTCCATCGTGAAGCTTCTACATCCTTCCCCAGCCTCCGTGGAGCTTCTATTTAGATCGACTTTATCTCTCTCTCCTCCCTTGTTAACCAAACATGGCATCGAGGTGATTTCCTTGCATGGCACTTTCCCTCGCCTTTCCGCCACCGCCGCCGGCTCTTCCCAGATTTGAATCCTCTCTAGTGTCCGAGCTCTCTTGTTTTGTTAAGTAATTAGGCTAGTCCAACGGAGTTCGCGGAGATGGCTTGGGAGGGGATCGTCGGGGCACTCGAGGTGGCCTAATCGAACAAGCAGGAGGTAGTGGAGAGCGTTTGATGAAGGCGCTATTGGAGTAGAAGGATGGCCTGGCACGCCGAATCTTCACCAAGGCTGGGGTCGATAACTCCCCTGTTTTTGCAAGCTACCGATGATTTCATATCGAAGCAACCAAAGGTTTATTTGTTGTCTAATTAATTGTTACTTGAGTCATCACTAGTGTGTTGTAGGGAATAGGTTTTTTTTTGGTCGATTTGTTGGTGTAGGGAAGAGGGTAATTGAGATTGAGAATTTTGTGTTGGTGAAAGGTAGTTTGGGAAGGCCAAGGAGGAAGAAAAAGGGAGGGGAGAGAGACGTGGAGGGAAAAAATTAGTTGGAATACTACGTCAACAGTGACACGACGTCGTTTTGATTCCGGGCAAGGTTGTTGCTGCCCGTGAGGTCCTTTTGAAACCTCAGGGTTGTTTTGGATGATTTTTGAACCACAAGTCGCTAAGTGTCAATTTGTGAAACCACAAGGTACTAAAGTGAACTTTTTCCAAAATTTTTTGTTGAGGCAACCTATTTGAACATTGCGCTTTTGAAGATAGCCTCAGAAAAATGTCTATAAGGAAGATTGACTTTTGTTAAGGCAGTTTCCCTAAATTAAAGGATGGAGTCAGATCAAGGAGACTTTTGTAAAAAAGGTCAGGCAAAACAGTACATCTTAACTCAGCAACAAATTTTACTTTGTAACTTCTTTTTTTTCTCTATGTTAGGTCGATTTTCAGACGACCAGTCCACTCCAGATCTAAATCTTGACGTTTTTTTACCCACTTTTTCCACAACATGATCTCAAAAGCTAAAAATAAAAAATACATGGTACCAAAGAATGACTTGGCTTGGGAAGAACTCCGAATTCAGATCGGTCATCGGTAGAACAGCTTGATGATGTAATTACGTAAAAAGAACTCGTGGTATTTTATACAATTGGCATTTTGTAATTTGTATCACAATGACAATTCCAATATTATTTTGTAATTATGCTGTTGCATTATGTGAAACAATTTTGGCACAAGAAGGACTGAATCGAATTGATTCAACATTGGATTAATGATAATCAAGTTCTACCCCGAACGACCAGCTCGACTCAACTCTAGTTTCTGGCCAAACTCGAGCTAGATAGCAGCAAGGTTGAAGCCTGAAGGGGATGTTCTTGCAAGACCCGGAAATCTTCGATACAGGGAAGATGACAAAGGTGCACATCACTTAACAAAAGGTTGGTCTCCTTCAAGCTCGGAGATGACGATCAACGAATCTGTTGATCCGAGCAACAAAGGTCCCATCTTCGGATTAGGATTGATAACCTGCACGAGGAAGGATTGCGAAATACGTATCAGCATACTAGCCTAATCAGTATCCGAATTCACCAACCTAGATTTAACTATGTCCTTTACCGTCTTTTCGTCCTTCACGTAGCCAATGGCGACCTCGCGTCGCAGATTTGCCCTTTCTGAGAGCTCGGCGAAAGAAGGATTCTCTCCCTCCTTCATGTAGAGGTTGATATCCTGGTACAGAAATTAACGAAAAAGATACAAGGTGAATCAGTAGCCAATTCTTCGCATCTACGATAATTGCCTTGCATGAGCGCGGGCGATGCTTTCGATAGATACATACCTTCACATAAATTTCATCACCCTCTGCATCAAGAATGTCCTTCCACACCGCATTGAGATCACTGTTCTCTGCCACTGTAGTGCAATTACGCTTATAAAGTCAGTAACAGATACATAAAGGCTCTAAAAAGCAAGCTGGGTTGCCTCAGTCAAGACCTTGAGCGGTGACAAGGCTCATTAGTTCCTCCGCAGCCACGTGTGTTAGAGACGGTTTTATTCTTGCCAGCTGAAGAAATTGTGCACAAGCACATAAAATAAATTATGATCTTCATGTTTTGAATTACTAGCGGGAACGCAATATGCTTTCCATATAAAAGAAAGATCGATGTTTACTTGTTTTCCAAGCTTCGAGTCGATAATCTCCGCAACCAGATTCTGCACCTGCAAAAATCAATTGGATGAATCAATTGAAATTCTTGGAAGTGAAAAAATCAAAGCTCGGTAGTGAGAATTTTAGAGCCATGTTCACCTTTACACCAAGTTTGTCACAGATGCTTTCGGATAGGAGAAGAGAAAAAGCAGACTGCTTGTCTGCCCTGAAAGGATCTGAAGAGAGAACATTCATGCATAACTATGTTCATCCTAAATTACGCACCAACTATGCTTTTACAGCTTACCTCCAAGAAGAGAGTTTCTGTCGGCTATTACTACTATCGAAAAGGGAAGATCTTTGCCCTTCAAAAAATATTTTTGGATATGGAGGATTCTTTCCTTCATTGTGTCATAATTTAGAGGGTTTCCGACCTGTACCAGTTGACAAGATGAGCAAAGAAACACAGAAAAAGGCCAACAGGAGGAGGAACGTGAAGTATCAGGTTAACCAGGGAATACCTGATGAGATATACTGATATTTTTCAATTTCGCCTGACCAGCCATGCTGCTTGCTCTCATCCTGTCTGCTAATGGTACATCGGACAATATTTCCTAAACATGCACAGAGAAGTGTTATTCCTTGCCATCCATCTGCCAAGTTTTGGTCCTTGCTAAGTCCTACATACTGAATATAGAGAAAGACGGTATCTATGTCTTCGATAAGGGAATGGCGGAATAACATTGGCAATATCCTAGGAAAAAACATGAAGCAAATTACGGAATTGAAATTACTGGAGTGACAAACAAGTCAAAAGTTGTATAGCTGTGTACCACTGTGCTACCAGGGCCAAGGTATTTGTCATACTCGTCAATCATATCTACAACATCCGGCCGCCATCCCAGTAAAAGAATACATTCTTTCGGTCCAGAATTCAAGTCCGATGCCTGTATATGGAAGCATCATGATCATATGAACCTAATGATGAATTCATTGAAGAAGGTCCAAAAGATACCTTTGATCCGAATTTGTTAAGACGTTTCACAATATTCTCATGTCGTTTCTTCTGTAGGTCTAAATCATCGTTCATGTCAGCACTTTCAACTTTGCTAACCCCGATATTCTCTGCTAGTTCTTCATGGCTTATTGTCAGTGGAACTAGCGGTTTCTTCCTCTTGTTAACAGGTCCAATAAACAAAATCTGGAAAAGAAAGATCGTGAGAAATATGCATTAAAAATATCCATGACCAAGGTTCATACCCTGGAAGAGTAAACAATATTATATTACCATCAGTTAAAAAAGCAGCAGTCAAAGCTAAGACACTAAAACAGTATCAAGCATAGCAACGTCATGTAACTAGTACTAACTACTGAGACAAGAATCTTAAAAGATTGAAGCCGAAGTTGTAAAATTTACGTTACATACTGAAAATTGTACCAAAAGAATTCAACATTTCTACTTTTAGTTTCTTTTATATGGCCACCTAAACCAAACGGCAATGACCATGTGCATGTAATCGAGATGATTCCATCTTCAGGGAAACATTAACTTCAACTTGTCTCAGACAACCAAAAAGTAACTTAACTTCTACAATGAACCGTTGGTCTCATACATGTCAGAAGTTATCTATCAGTAAGTTGATCCAAATATAAGTATCTTGCATGTGTTAGTGATACAACTCAATAGATTTTATGATCAAAGGACATAAATTTGAAGCCTAGATGATGTGCACATACTTCGTCAGTTGGCTGTACAATTTCATCATCACTTGGGTGAAAGTATATCTTCCCGCTTCGACAAAGACCACAAACAACTACCTGAAAAGATTTTGTGTAAGCAGAAACAGAACTAAGACAGAAAAACAATGAGCTATTAGATTATGTTGCCTTACCTCTTGCAATCCACGCCTTACTTGCCTAAACCTGAATCCGGAAAGGCTGGGGAAGCTGCAAAGGTTAAATACATTTTCTGCAAAACATTACCAAACCAGTATTCCAGTCAAAGATGTAAACTTCAAAACGTGCATATATTCGCTTAGCAAAAAGTAGCATGCGATGTAGATGCACTCTCGGTAAAAGAAAACAAAACCAGCATGATTTTACCTAATGAAACTTTTACAGGCAAAATAGTTAATCAGGTTAGTAAGCCAACAAGCTGTATGAAAATACTGAATGAGTCTCAATGATTAAGATACATCTGAGTGTGCAGAGCTGCTTCATCTTAGAAGATAATCAAGCAGGTGGAAAACTCCCTGCTGCTGGTGGGGTTTGCTTAAGATTTAAGTTTGAAGTAGCTTGATATGAAAACTCTTTTGAACATTATTCTCATGCAACTCAATTTAGCGGCTCACATAACAGAATGGAACAACTTATTCATAATCTCCCTGCCCAACTAGGAGCTGAACCTCGGTACAGGAGCAACCCAGGTAAACACCAAATAAATGCAGGATAAGCATGTAGGAAAGAAATCAGGAAGTTTTGGTCTTGAAAACGAATCACGGCCTATCACATAGGCTCTGTGGTGAGTATTGGCACATGAATGGAATTTTGTATCATACTTCGGTAATTAAGCAGATGCCTATAGATCTTTATGAGCCCCTTTTGCCGAGAGCACTGAACAAACAGCTTGGAAGCGACATTTTCAACTGGCTCCACTTTCAGTCCAGAAATCGACTTCATAAGCTCACATGTATTGGGGTTTGAGACCTGAAATTCATACAAACGCCAGCCTTAGATCAGCTTTGCATGTTTACCTCAATAGGTAAAATACAGGTGACTATGTGAACATACCTCAACAATTGTTGGTACAGATTTCATATCCATTGGTTGAAGGGCCAATACTGATAAAAATGCATCGGTATCAATTTCATACCTAGCCATTCAAAACAATCAACATCAATGTCAGGCAAGAACTTGCTAGTTCTATGCACCAAGAGAAAATTGTATGAAAAGGGAGAGAGAAAGGAAATGTCGGATAGACTGCTTCTAAAATTCATTATGCTTGCAAATAGGAGGGCATCAATCTTTTACATCCACTGTCCTCCCTCTTACTTTATTCATATTACCAGCAGACACAAGATGTTTCTTTGGGATCAGGAAAACAAGCATGCTTTGCGGCTTTTTGCCAAAACTGATTTCTATTAACTCTCCGACATTTTATCCCCTCAATCTTTGGTTGTAATAATCCATCCAGCTTAAAGCATCACAAACAGAAAGCAAAGACAAAGCCTTTAAGGAGCTTCAAAAAAGTAAATAAATTAAACATGAGAAGAGCCACCATGGGGTACAATTGTGCATAGTTTCTTACGGATCTCCCTTTGTTGGCAGAATTATTATGGCACGTGCCCTGTCAGCTGCTGCCCTTTCAAATGATTTTGTCAGAGTGAGGCTGCAACTGTAGAAGTTGAACATACATGTAAGGAACCATTATCAGGTGCACCCGTACGAGTAATGGTCTGAAGCATAGACCTTTTACTCATGAGATCTATATGGCTGAGATCTTTGGCCATGCTATCAGCCAATTTGTCCATCTGCTTCCTTGGAAGATCAGACATAAGAAGGATCGATTGCCTCCTGCATAGTAGATGGCATACATTTAAGAGCATTAAAACTAAACTACGAGGGACTAACGAGGTAAAATGAGTGGTACATGAGAACAAATTACCTAGATGTAGCAGTACCTAAGCGGACAGCACACTGATGATACTTGTCTAACTGCTTTAGTATGAAGCTCAAATGGCTATTTACTCCACAGATAATAATGTGATCTGACTCTACAACGTTGACTTGTGCCCCTTCCCTGAGCCTTTGCATGTTATTCTGTCCATGCAAATATACTCAGGACGGTAATCTGGAGAATGAATCATTTTAACTTGTTCTTGGGATCATATATCTTACTCTGAACTGCTCTGTCATTGTACTCAACAGTCGAGAGTAGAATAATATGCCCCATATAGTAAGGGTGAAACCGATAATGCGTTCAACAGCAGTTTTTTGCTGCAGTGCAACATGATATATTCACAAAGTAAGAATAATATCACTGAACCACTAACAAAAGTTTGAATGCTATTGAATTACGAGACACATATGATATATTCACACCTTTAAATGAGTTGACGATGAGATTAGACAAGCCCAAGCATCCCAGAAGCACTCTTCCAATGGCTGTGAACGTTTTCTGCATATCCGAACAATAACATCCAAGTAGGTAAAAGAAATTACAGCGCAGAAGAGACATATATAAGGACAACATGCTGAACAAAATGTTAACTGGTTCAAACAATTTACAGAAAGCTTGGAACAGCAATCTTTTTCAACTTTAGGGGAAAAGGGAAGCATAAAATGACAAAGGTAACTGAAAAATGACCATGGTAAACAAGGGAAGTCCTGAACTATTATCATGAATGTGTGAGCACCCTTTACTGACAAATTAGAATAGATTTTCTTCTCCCAAAATTAATTATGTTAAACATAGGAATGGATAGCTTTTGGTGGTACAGCTGTGAAAGTGGAACACATAATCAACTCTTCTTTATGCAGCATTAAAGAGTGACATCTCCTACCTGACTTAGTGCACAAACATAATGGTGAAACATTAAAGAAAAAGCGTGGCATTCTGATCAATTGCAAGTGATGAACTTGTTAGAATCTCCATATCCAACCCAAAACCTACAGGCGACACGAGCTTTGACTTCACCACTTGCGATGAATGGGGATTCGCATGAGCTCTGGTACATGGAAGATTCTCTATATCCAACCCAAAATCTTATCACAACGGGTAGGAGGATTTCCTTGTATAAACCAAGCTCAACCATTTGCCAGAAGTGATGTGGTATTCTCAATGGTACTTAACCTGAGCCTTTTTTCATTTCCAGAAACAGCAGCTAACAGGTTTCTTTGGCTAAATAACAGCAGCTAGCAGGTTTACCTGTATCTGAAAAACAGAACGCCACCAATTATGACAAATGAAGAGCAAGCCACAAGAAGCACCAGAAAGGACCTGCAAAGCATTTTCAGAACCAATTATTTGCTTAACAATGATGTCATTTTAAACAGGTATAAAAGACGAGTATCAAATTGCATTATCTGATTGTTGACAGCAACTACCCATAATATCAGCGATCATCATGCTTTTCTTATCCAGTGCGCTCTTGAGCTAGTTTGCAAATTTTACCTCATTTGAATAGATCAAGTCGCAATGAGAATCTTGGCAGATGGAAGAGCTGATATTTAATCAGTATTCAACTGAGGAAGTGCCCTCCACACTATGTTCTAGCTAGTGCGGGAAGTGGAGGGGAAGGAAAGACAAATAAATGTGGATTGCAGTTTTGAATAGATACAAAATATTGAACAAAAATTATTCCTGACACTTGCAAACTAATGTCACTGACACTTTTACCCCGTCATTTCATAAGAACAATTGTGACTCAGATGAAACCAATACCCCAAATGCATTCCGGGACCCCCTCATAAGCCATTACACAATACATGCAGTGGTCTGTCAGTTTGTTCATGGTTGCTGATAACTCCAAAAGGAGCAGAAAGCGAGTTTCGAAGAACAGAGAGCAAGTTTGCATGAGCATCTAATTATTCAAAATATGAAAATCTATAAAAATCCGACAACAAAGCTTCTTTAGCCTCCATGATAGAACTGGACAGCTCTGCATTGCTTTATTCAATTAGGAGATAGAACGCATATCTACAGTCAACTAGCACTATGAATTCTGATTTCACCACAGAACAACAGAGAGATGATAATAAAAGGAACGCGTCAAGGATGAAGTTAATAATTCTAGAACTTACTTCATAGCAAAATCACCTTGACTAATTTTAAAAACGAAACAAGGAATAAGAAAGTCACTGGCACACTCACGTTGCAACATTCCTTTCAAGTTGGATGTTGAACAAGTATAGTAGGCGTTCAAAGTTCCATCTCATATCACCAATTGATGGTAAGGTCACATCTAATTTGAGTGGTGTGGGCTTATTTAAGGAGTTAGATATACAAAAGAATGGAAGTTTTGTGGCTTGAAGACTGTAAGCAAAGAGTGGAATGAAGCCTCTGATGACGTCGGTCAAAACTTTCATAATATGTGGATGTGTTAATCTGAGTAAGCAATAAGCCATGCATAGAGTCATTGATTTGGCACGCATGTCCTGCAGGGGAAGAGAGATTTTGTTAAGAGAGATTCCAAGTTTGACATCATTTTAACTTGCCAAGCATGTAATAATCATATCCAAGAGAACTTAGTTAGGCATCATTTGCAGAGTGACCCTGCTCTCACTACCCTGAAGCCTACCTGAGAAATCTTACTTTTCTGCACACAATTCAACCCTGATTTCGCATCATCCGTGAAGCCTTTGTTCAGGATAGAACCCGTCTCGTTCTTGTCATGCTGCCTTCCCAAGTTCCCTGCGTAATGTTCCCTGAGCTCATTTCAAAATTCCAAAAGACAGATTGCCTGCTCTTGGCATCAGATAAGAAGAGTATTCGATGATTACTAGCCACCTTATTCTCATTTTCATGTATTCTAAGCCACGAGACGACAAGCTAACTTAAGCTATGAACTCACCTCCGCCACAGTCCAATCCGACATTACAGCTACGGACTGTCCTCCATACCCGGAACTGTACCCCGTCCCTGAGATACCAGTAGCACCATGTTAGTAACCAATCATCACATTTATCAGCAAACAAGAATAATAAGAAAAAAAATTTGAAAATGGTTATTGAGAAACATGCACAAACAAGTGAGAGAAAACTACGACAACCCAAGTTCAACCTCAAAACATAACAGCCCTCGAGTTGAGAGAGCAAGAAGTACATGAAGAAAAACGTTCCACAATAAAGTTGGAGTCTTGGAGGCCAATACCATACAGATTATGGGATTGAACTCCACCTGCTCGCCTTAATGTTTGACTTCAATTCTTCACTGTCTTAAGGTTTTGGGTCGAGAAAATAAACATGTGAAGTAGTAATGTTCCAAAGCAAAGTTGGAGTCTTGTAAATCAATCCCATAAGGATCACGGGAGTGTAATGAATTAGATTCCACATGCTCATTGTCTTAAAGTTGTTGGATCGAGAAAATAATGTTCCACAATAAAGTTGGAGTCTTGGAGTTCAATTAAGTTTCCATCATACTCATTGATTTAAATGTCACAATCCACCCACCTCCTCGCCTTAATGTTCGACTCCAATCCGACTCCTCGTTGTCTTAAGGTTTTGGGTGGTCGAGAAACTAGGAAACAGAAATGTTTCCGGAGCAAAGTCGGAGTCTTTGGAGAGAAAGACGCTACCTTGAGAGAGACGGAGAAGGATGGAGGTGGGCTCGTCGTGGAGGTGGGCGTGGTGGAAGAGACAAAACCCATGGCCGGGCTCGGGACGAGGAGGAGGAGGAGCTCTGTAATAAGAGCATATTGTACTCACTCTGTTCTTGGTGTCTTCCACTCGGGAGGTGAGAGAATGGCGAGGTGGGAAAGTTTAGCTTTTTATTATTGTTTTTTTTTTTGTCTGGAGTGGAGGGGGACCACCACAAACACTTCCAGATGTAAGTAATCTAGAGTCTAGACCAGGCCGAAGATGAAAGTAGTGAGTAATGAGTTCACTTCAAGGAGAATGGAAGAAATATCAGTTGAAGAAAGAGATCGTTTCTTTATAATTTGTCATTTTTCTGGGATTAACCTAATTTGTAATTATTTGATCTGGGTTATTTGGAAAGCAGAAATTTGTCCAATTTAAAGATTGTATTAGGTTTGAAACAGTGATTATTGCGCATGATCTCTAATCTCTTATTTGTTCTCCTCCAAAATCTGAATCTAAATATTTGTTTATTAGAAGATCAACTCGCCGTTTGCATAATAGGTTAATTATTATTGACCAACCAAATCTTAGGTCGTTGACAACGAAATTGTTTTACATTAACTAAGTTTTGGGCTCAAGTACTTACAAAGCTCTAAACCAAACAATTATTTTTTTTTTGGAAAATTTTATTTTTTATACATGTGGTTTTAAATTTTTCGCGATGATCGTGAGATTTCAAAACGCATCTAATGATCATTAGGTTGGTCAATCAAAATAGTCTCAGATATATTTGAGCCCAAAAAATACTACGGACATATGTGATGTGTTAATGTGGCATGCCACATAGGATTAGTTTGTCTGGTTAGCAAATTGAGTTGGCACAAAATCAAATATCATTTTAAGATCCCTTTCTAAAGATACTCCTCCCTCACTTCTCCCCTTCCTCCTCTTTTCTCTCGTGTATCTTCTTCTTTACTAAATCAATAATTCCATATGTTAAGGCCTAAAGAAGACGTGCCAACATCAGGGTTCCCGAGAGGCGAGAGATGGTCGCAATTCTCGCTCTACAAGACAGAGTACACGCAGTATGCGTGCTCCTTGAAAGTGTGGACTCTGGTCAGGTAGTCAAGCATCCAGAACAGTGTTGTCCCATGACGTGGTGAGGAAGGAGTTGCGACGGGTCAGGTTGTAGTCGATAGGGCAGACGGGGTTCTAAGGAGAATGGAGGGAGGTGTCTAAGGGCGGAGCCAGAAATATGTAGGAGTGGGAGCAATATTATTTAAAAAAATCAATATACGTAATTACAACATTCATAATTGTCCTCTACGATTACTCATGTGTTGAAATCGCTCCATGATAGTTTTATTATTAATACAATCAAATACGTCTTTCTCAATATATATAATTAAACAATCAACTAGCAACTCATCTCCTATGTTGTTGCAAAGACAATTCTTCAAAATATTCATGGCAGAAAAGGCTCTCTCAATATTTGCAGTTGTAACCGACAATATCAAGGCTAATTTCAGAAGTCGAAATACCACAAGATAAATGAGGTCTCTCTGTGTTTCCACCAATTTTTGAGCCAAAATATCTAATCTCTTTATACCATAAAATTCATCATTAGATCTCATGTCAGCAGCATAATTATCCAACTGATTATCCAGTGTAAAGATATTCAATGACGAAAAATCACCAGGATAAAACTTAGTGAGATCAAGCAATTTTTTCTTATCAAAAGTAGCAAATGATTCATCCGGACTCAAACATGCCACACCAAGAAGTAGTTCAATGTTGAACTCAGTAAACCGACTATTTAATTCCTGAAGTTGTGTATCTATAATTGCATAGAAAATATCAACTTGCTAATAGTGCAGATTAGTAACCTGAAATTTTTTTAGCCGAGATCTTCCACATAGCTGAAATATATATACCATATGTAGAACAATAATCTGACATTCTGTACAAAATGCTGAAGCTTCTAATATCAAAGAAGTCCACCATTTATCTCTTAAATCTTGTAACCTTTATTTTGACACTTTTACTAGTGTCATGGCTCCAACAATGTTTTGATCTTTTTCGTTATAAAGTTTGTGATAATTCATTGGTGATTCCTAATATGCTCTTCATAAGATGAAAACTAAATATAAAATCAAATGATTGAATTGACACCAACAAAGAACTACTAACTTCGTCAAGACCATTTTCCTATTATTACATACTTATCCATAATTGATAAATTTTATAAAATCAAATAGATTAATAATAACGCAAATAATAGATTCACCTAAATAAACACGAACATATAAAAAATCTAATTTACTCTATCAATAACAACATAAAATAATGGATAAATTACATTTGGCCCCCTCTAGTTTGGTATATTTAACGCTCGGCCCCCTGTATTTAGCAAATAAATTAAAAACCCCCTTAGTTTGGAGAAATTATACAATTTCCCCCCTCATGCTAAAACTGGGGCATTTCTCTAGTGAGGAAGTACTGGAAATGACAAAAATACCCTTTATTTAAAAAACAAAAAAAAACCCAGCCATCTTCCCATTTCATCTTCTTCAAGAACAATCTAAAAACACCAACAATCTAAGACAACAACACAACCAAAAACATAAACCTTAATCGAGAACCAATCATCAAACACAAGAACACAGAAAACTCAATTAGCAAGCCTCCATTTTTACCCTAAACATTTTCTTTAACCAAACTGTAATACTTGATAACAATAAAAATCAATAACAACTGACCAATCCCAAGCACCAACAGAAGGTCAAACTTTAAGGAAGAAAATAGATGTAAATAAACTAGTCTAAATATTCCTCAAGAAGGGGATAGTCCTTGTCGATGGGCGAGGTCGAGACCTACTCACCATCTTTGTCCCTAACCAAACCCTTATTCTTCTCGAACCATCAAAACCCAAGAACCATCAACTCATCATTCAAGAACTCACACGATTTGTTAACCAAAGCCATATTCCTCTTTATTTGGAACCCGAACTCCTTCCCCTTTCCCGTTCCATGGTCCAATTGGGGGGAACCCTAGATGAATACATAACCCTAATCAGGGGAGGATAATTAGGGGTTTTATGGATGAAGCCGAGATTGGGTCAGATTAGGGTTTTTTATACGGAGGCGAGGTGAAGCCTACTAGTAGTAGCATAGGAGAGGTATAGGAGATGGGTATGATTCAACTGTAAAGATTGGGTCGAGTTATGGTTTTTATCAGGATTTGTCAACTTTTTTGCTTCAACTGGAAAAGGGTACGCTTCTTTTACCTCTTCGGTCTTGGTTCTTCGTGTGGTTGGATTGAAATTACATGGTAAAGGATTAGAATTGGTGGGTTTTCACTGTGAAGATATAAATTTTGGCCAAAAGTTACAATAAAGTTTCTAGTTTGGAGGATTCAATTTACTTTTTTATTCACTGTGAGGTAGCTTTTAGATGGAATTATGGTTAAAAGTTGTTGACTTTGGTTGCATTGGATAGGAAAGTTTCTAGCTTGGAGGATTTTCTTTTATAAAGATTCGTTCTTTGCAAGTGTTAGTTGGAGACTCTGAGTTACAATGATGGTAATAGTAGTAGTAGATGAGAGGTAGAGGAGATGGAGGCAGGAGTTGCTGGGTTTGTTTTTTGGTTAAGTTGGTGTTGTTAGATTGTTCTTGGATAATTTAAAGGTTGAAGAACATGAAATAGGAAGAGGGCTGAGTTTGTTTTTTTTTGTTTTTTAAATAAAGGGTATTTTTGTCATTTTCAGTGTCTCCTTGCCGGAGAAATACGCCGGTTCTAGAATGAGGGGAGAAATCGTATAATTTCTCCAAACTAAGGAGATTTTTAATCTATTTGCAAAATACAGGGGGCGAGCATTAAATATACCAAACTAGAGGGGACAAGATGTAATTTACCTTAAAATAATAGAATAAACTTCAATGGAGATCGAATACTAGAAAACATGTTACTTACCAGTGTCGGTTCACAAATGTCGTTCCTGAATTATTGACGTACTTCAATCGAAGTCTAATAAAAAATATGGACTAGATGGATACTAGGAAGATGAGAGTCAAAAAAACCCTAGAAAAAAGATGAGAGTTGCTTTTTTACCCTAATAGTAATATTTATATGGGCCTCAAGAATTATAATTTGTTTTCAAAAAAAAATAACTAAAGAATAATAATATTTATACGGGCCTCAAGAATTATGATCTGTTTCCACCAAAAAATAAGTAAAGATAAATCTACTTCTTATGGGCCCCAAGAATTAGTGGGGTCAATGTTTAAATTTAGTGGATTCACATATTAAAAAATAAATTAAATTATCCAAAAAAATAAAAAATTAAGTAGGATCAATTGACCCCACTACTTTTAAGGTGACTCCGTCCCTGGAGGTGTGAAAGAGCTTCATGGAGTCGTTAGTGACAGTGGTGGCAAAGAGGGAGTCATGGGATTCTGACCAGGCAAGGTCGAAGAAGCCGTCGCTGGTGTCAAAGGCAGCAAGCTCGGTGAGGGGGGTGAGCGCACCAATGGGAAGAGAGGATGTGGATCCGGCCATTGCCAAAGATATCAAAGTTCTGTGCGGTGGCTATGGTGAAGCAAGACTTGTGTGGATTTGGCCGTTGCTATTGCCTTTTTCTTAGTCTCTCCTTTTTATTTACAACAAATTAAAAGGAAGAGTTTTTGAAGGAGGGAAAAATACTAAAAATGAACAAGAGAAGTGAGAGAGAACAAGAAGAAGTAGAAGAAGAATGGGAGAAGTAAGGGAGGGGAATTTTTAGAATATTTAAAAAATAAGAGATTGAAAATAATATTTTGTGTCAACTCAATTTATCAAGTGGACAAATTAATTCTATGTAGTATGTCACATCAGCATACCTCATGGGTTTCTCATACTCGTTATGATACTATATCGCAATACAATTGATCAACCTCGAGATCATTAGATGCGTTTTAGAACTCAGTATCATTTCAGAAAATTTTAACTATAAAAAGTAATTTTTTCCCTTATAATTTTTGTGGATTTTTAAAATAAATTTTAAATACCATGCAGTTTTTGAAAAATTATTTAGAGAGTAGAATAGAAAAAAATACATCAATCTAATTAAACTATATCCAATTAATTTTAATTAGGTCCACAAACAATTGTTCGATATACTTGCGACATTAGATGTTGTTGATGATATGGCAGTCATGTGGGCATCTCATCGTTCCTCTTCACCAGTGGCGGAGGCACATGTAAGTTTGTGGGGGCAATTGCTCCCACTTAATTTTTTTCTTTGATAATTATGTATATTTTTAATATATGTTCTCATTAAAATTAGAAATTGACCCAATTAAAAAATTAATCTACCTACAAATTAAATCAAACCTTAAAAAAATTTAGACATTCCTTATATTGTCCCCAATCACCAAATTTTCTGGTTCTGCCCCTGCTCTTCACTCTCCTCCTTCTTCGTCTCTCTTTTCTCTTCATGGAAATTGAAGTCAATTTAATTATCTTTCCTTGTTGAGAACTAACCATCACCGATCATCATCGATGATCCAATCAAAGCTTTTAAGTTTTAATCTCCACCTCCATCTAACATGGAATCTTTAAAACCCACATTTTAAGCTTTTAATTATCACATGGGTTTAACGTATCAAGGAAACCAAAATTTTGGGTAAATTACCCTCAGGTCCCTGACTTAAGTTCAAATTTGCTGTAGGGTCCCTAGCTTATAAGAATTTGGTCTAAGATCCTTACTCTTTAAGAAAAAATTGGTCTAAAGCCCCTTGCTGATGTCACTATTCATTTTTTTGATTTTTTATCATAGAAAAGACTAAAATACCCCTAAAAAATAAAAATTATCTTTTTCAACCTTTGAACATCATGATGAACACCAAGTATTTAAATCCATAAATCTAAGCAAAATTAATCCAGAAATCTAAGCCAACAATTTCGCAAGTTCTTATATAAAAATCCCAATCTGAAATGCCCATTCCATATACCACGAAAGTCAATCTCTTCTCTTAAACCTAATCTGAAATGCTAAAAAATAAGAACACTCTCCACCGAACGAAAGGAAAAGGAAACAAAACCCTTTAATAATTATCTGGGTAAAAATCCAAGGTTTCGCGATGAACTGAGAAATTACGACAATGGAAAGGCAAGGAGAATACGGGAAGAGAAGAGGGGGAATATGGTGAAGCTTCGGGCACAGGTGGGTCTAGGCGTTTGGTAGAGGTGTAAGAGGTGGTTCAGATGAGGGATAAGGTGGTTTGGGTGAGGGATAAGGCGGAGCAAGGGGTCGGAGGCCAAGGAAGTGGTGCCTTGGTGGAGACCCATTCCTTCTCCCTCAAGGCTGGCCTTGCCCAGATATTCTACGACGGCGCCATCTTTGAGGTCAATTCTTCGACCTAGGCCAAGATCGTCGAGGACGTCGATGCCACCTGCCTCCTCTTATCTGACTTCAGTCCCATTGAATCCCTTCGGCGAATGTTGAATGCAGATTTTGTGAGGGAGGTCAAGCGCGTCATCTCGATCTCCATCATGGGCTAGATCCGAGCTAGCCACTTCATCGAGGCCTAGGTGAGATGGCCCTCGGGGTTGAGTACATTGACAAGAGCAAGGTGATGAATCTGAGACCGCATCGACGGTGGTGGAGGATATTATGATGAATCTGAAGCTGTTGAGCATCATAAAATTAAAGTTGTTTGTGTATTCTTGAATTGTGGTGAACTCCATTGATAAAGTTTGCAATGGTGTTTATTGAATTTTGTTTTAGGAATTTTGTTAGGGGCTGGAGTAAGAGTTACATTTTGTATGGTTGACGATTGGTGGGAGCATATTTCGTTGTTGTTCGCTCTTTTTTTATTGAAGTTTGAAGTTTGAAGCTTTTGAAACTGTTTGGTTGAAGGTTGAAGAAGATAGTTTTTTATTATTTATTTTTAGGGATATTTTTGTCTTTTCTATGACAAAAAATCAAAACAATAAATGGTGACGTCAGCGATGGGCTTTAGACCAATTTTTTCTTATAGAGTAAGGATCTTAGACCAAATTCTTATAAACCAGGGACCATACTGCAAATTCGAACATAAGTCAGGGACCTGAGGGTAATTTACCCCAAAATTTTTTGTGTAACTAATTGATAGTAATTAGTTGTAATTGTTAGAATTGAAGATTAGACCCAAAGCCCAAAAGCTCAAAGTCAAATTAAGGTGGTAAGAGAAGTGTAACCACATCGGTTTGTGTAAAGAAAATTTCTAAATTTCTGAGGAACTTCTCTCCTTACCTCTCAATTTGGTTGACCACTCCCTTGGTTGACTCGCTACTAGCATCGTCGGGCACGGGCTCGAGGCTAGAAGAAGATGCTCGTGGCCTAATAGTAATCCAAAACATTGTATGTCTTCTCGCCCGAAAATTTCGAAATTCGTGTAGACGGTCTTGGAAAGCCCAACAGTTGTTGTAGCACGTATGCACTAAAATATATGGGGCAATCTTGTCTTACGGATAAAGTGTCTAACACTTGCCTCGACTGTGACCAGATCCTAATAAGTATACCGATATCGACGACCAACAGTAATTTAACTCAATTAATGTATTTTTTGTTACTAGAATGATTTTTTAACAAACCACAAACATTTAAAATTGCTTTCCCTTAGATTTTTATATATTGTATGACTCCAAGTTATATATCTGCCCTTCTCGTTTGTCGTTTGGGTCCAATCAAGTGTTAACTCCCTTTGTTTTTTATATAAGATTCTTCACGTAATTATTATTTTCCGCTTCCCATAAAAAGTATTGTGATTTATCAGATTATTATTTTCTGTTTCTCGTAATACAAGATTCATTTTCATGCTATTCGATAGAGACACTGTCATTTATACTTCGGGAGCACCGTGATGATCGGAAACCTTGATCAGACGAGATTAAATCCGGACCATGTTCAGATCACGTTATTGGTTTTTTTTTTTTGGGACCTGATCTGAAGAGGAAGGACAATTATACGACGTGGAAAAGGTGCATCTGTGTGAGTTGGCGTTTGTTTCTGCAACAGGACCACAGTAGCAAGTTAGTTTTAATGCCTTCTCCTAATTTGTTTTATTTGGATATTGCCTGATACCTCTCCCATGGGCCATGACATGAGAGGCACATAAATATTTCCTTTGATATTTTTATATAATACATGTGCGTATAATACATTTCTGTGGTCGTTGGTCTGACCAATAATGCATTTTTTTCCCTTGGGAGAAGGTTGGACTAATAAATATCGGGAGGTATCAAATGTTAAAGGGAAAAGAATCTTTAAGTACCCTGTGGTTTGCAAAAAAATCACTTTAGTACCCTGTGGTAAAGAACCCTTAATTCGAGTCATACCTCACCAATTTTTCATCACTTTGGTCCCAAAATTACGATATTGCCCCTCCCTGAATTAGAACCTAACCAAACCCAATTCAACCGGACCGGACCTATATTCAATTTAATCCAATGGGGCGTAGAAAATAAAATATGACTCGGATTGAGCTGAAATTTTACAAGAAGAATTCTAAAAATAAGTAGGACATACGGAAAAAATTTCAAAAATTTTAGAGGCCCGAAAGTAATTTTTTTTTTCAAAGTGCTGAAACTTCATAAAATCATATAAAATAGAAAATACATCCAATTAAGTTAAAACTTGTCCCATTGGGAAGAATCCTAAAAATGCATACTATTTAAGAAATACATTTTAGGAATTTTAGAGACACAAAAGTATTTCTTTTATTTTTCGAAGTGCTAAAACTTCGTAAAATTGTATAAAATAGAAAATACATCTAATTGAGTTGAAACTTGTCCCATGAAACCTTAAGAAACTCCAATAAATGTAGGAACTAAAATGCATCCCTAGGACAAGTTTCAACTTAATTGGATGTATTTTCTATTTTATGTGATTTTACTAAATTTTAGCATTTTGAAAAATAACAAAAATACTTCCAGACCTCTAAAATTCTTGAAAGTTTTTCTATAATTCGTGTGTATGTTTAGGATGCTTCTTGTAAAATTTCAGCTCAATCCGATTCATATTTTATTTTCTACGCCTTATTGGGGTAAATTGAATATAGGTCTGGTCCGGTTGAATTGGGTTTGGTTAGGTTCTGATTTAGGGAGGGGTAGTATCGTAATTTGGGACCAAAGTGATGGATAATTGGTGAGGTATGACTCGAATTAATGGTTCTTTACCACAGGGTACTAAAGTGATTTTTTTGCAAACCACAGGGTACTTAAAGATTCTTTTCCCAATGTTAAATGTTGGCTAGTCTAAAGAATCTGTTTAGCTGGGCCGGGTCCCTTTTTTTAAATGGCATCCTCAGAGTTATTTCTGTCTGGTCGTCATGTATTTTTTTAATTGATTTTCTTTTAGCCAAAAACATTAGTCTAAAGAAGTTTCCACAAAAAGATAGCGTAAAATATTTAAATTCGTTTTAAATATTTTAATTAATAATTAAAATAATATTATTGACAGAGTCGCCCTCTATAACACAAAACCGATCATAAATTAAAAGATATTCAAGGACCATGTGGCTAACTATTATTTGATCCATCAACACATGACAAAATTATTTTAAGTTAATAGAAAGATCTTGAATCTGGATCATTCGAAATAAGTGGTTTTTAGGTAAATACTTTATTAAAAAAATATAGTAATATACACGTCAATCACACGGAAACCATATAACTATTTACAAATTCACCTGATAAAAAATTACATCGTATTTGAGTTTGGATTGACTGATTCAACAAATATTCAGATATTACAACTCATCAAAGAAAATATTCGGATACAAATACAAAAATATTCAAAAAGTCGGGAGATTCAAATTGCGGCTCACTAAGTAGCCCAACGAGCCTTTTTCCATTAGGAAAACCGAATTCATTTCTCGTTGGACCAAGCCCAGATCAGTATCAGGCCCGACCAATGGTTCATTCATTTCATCCACGTGCTCGAAAATTATGTATCTTCTACTAGGCCTAGGGATGAGAAAATGGACCGGAAGCCGGCAAAATCATGGTTTTAAAAAATGCGGTCCGACTGGTAGTTGGGTCGGTCGAACTGCGAATTGACTCTATGGGCGGTTCATTTTTGGTCAATAAACCGCCCTCTGGGCAAACCGCCCTATTTTTGATCGGATCGCCCAGTTTTTGGTCAGACTGGGGACAATTCACCTGGAAATTTTAAAAAACTATTAATTTTATTTTTTGTTCGAGATTATCTATTTGTATAGATACTTTATTTAGTATATTTTATAAAAATTAGTATATTTATATGTTATTATTAATTTATTACATAAATTTTTTACCTATATACATATATATAATTCAAAATATTGCAAAAAATTAAAAGAAAATATATCCAGCCCAACCGGTGGTTGTGCCGCTTGGGCCGGCCGACTCGGAGGTCGGACCAAAATCCGGGTTGACCTCTGGGTCGTTTTTAAAACCCTGGGCAAAACGAACCAAATAGGACAGAAAAATCAGACTAAACCAGTTCAAACAACGGTCTGGTCCGGTTTGGGGGAATGAGCAACAACGCTTTCGGGTCTGGATTTTTGTTTAAAAACTAGAATTAAACTGAAAAAATTCAAATGTTTTGCCATTTTTTTTCCCGATAGTGATAATTTTTGTTGGTATGATGTTTTAGTACATTAATTATGTTGGAATCTAACTTAGTATCATTTGAAATTAGTATTTTGGTTGCTAATAGGTGTTTTCAATTTGAACCAAAAAATACAGTTCAGTCCGGTCTAAACTAGATCTAAAAACAGTCTGGTTTGCATTTTTCTTAATTTCTCGATTTCAGCCTAGTCCGATTTCTTACAGTTTGGTCCGGTTTGGTCTGCTTGCTCACCCCTAGTTCTGTGGGCCTGGGGTATGGGTTGTTCTGTTCGCTTGCCCTTTTTCTGGTTAAAGCACGTCAAAAAACTTTCGCTTTCTTCTTG
Organism: Hypericum perforatum; assembly: GCA_012979155.1. Classification (NCBI taxonomy): domain Eukaryota; kingdom Viridiplantae; phylum Streptophyta; class Magnoliopsida; order Malpighiales; family Hypericaceae; genus Hypericum; species Hypericum perforatum. The sequence continues at coordinate 33,953 of SOPF01032011.1, forward strand.
GATGAGGAGTTGCAAGAGACGATTATTATGTAAATTCATCGTATAGACTAATTCAATTTCGAAACAAGCGGTGACAAATTTCTGAGAACAAGTATTTATTCGTAGCCAAAGGCAAGTACTTTTTGGGAGTCTACATTTCTTCCCATTTATAATAATACAACGATGCCATTTCATTTGGAGTAGCTTACACATAGTACGTGTGACCATCTAGTAGTATTCGTTGTAGTACATACATATTTTTGGCTTCACTAGCTTTATAACCGACTAATCTACATTCGAGCCAGGTTGAAAGTGACTAGCAAATTACCTAGCGGCGACCAGACGAGGGGACAAGCCATCATCAGACACATCAAAGAAGAGATCATCACTCTTAGACAAGGCATAAACTATCTCCATCATGCTTGGCCTCCTAGTAGGGTCCCTCTGCAAGCAAGCAACAGCTATTTTCATCACATTCATCACACTCTCCACTGGACACGTCCCTTTAAGGAGACTCTCATCCATCCAACCCTTTAACTTCCTCAACTTGGTCTCCTCATTCCCCTCAAGAACCCCATCCACTTTGGCCCACAGCACCTTGCCATCCTCATCAATAGCTTCCCGTCCCGATACCAGCTCGAGCAGCACCACCCCGAACGAGAACACGTCCATCTTGGTCGATACCACCCCGTCGGATAGGTACTCGGGCGCAATGTACCCCTGAGTCCCGACTATGTGCATTGTGATCGCGTTGAAACCGGACCTGGCTAGGCCGAAGTTGGCGATCTTGGCCCTGAAGTTGGCGTCGAGGAGGATGTTGCTGCTCTTGATGTCCTTGTGTACGACTCGAGGACGAGTGTGCTCGTGGATGTACTGGAGGCCGTTGGCTACGTCGATGGCGATCCGAAGCCTGGTTCTCCAGTCGAGGTTCTCGAGGTTCTCGATGTGCAGCCGGGAATGGAGCGAGCCGTTTTCGACGTACTCGTAGACGAGGTAGCAGTTTCCGTCCTCTGAGTCTATGCAGAAGCCTTCCAGCCTCACCAAGTTGCCATGGTTTACCTTTTAAACACAGGTAACTAGATAAGTAACTTTGCTGTGAACACTCGATATAACAAGTTGTTTTCCCAACAAAAAAAAAAACAAAATGCTTTTGTATAGTAATTTGAGAGGACTAAAATTATGGTCAATTATCCTGTTTCTTTGTCATGCTCAAGTAATCAAGCAGGCTATTAAGGATTGAAAGATAACTGCAACCAACAAACCGGAATAATAAAATTGGCAAGATTCCACTACAGTGACAAGGTCCACCAAATGACAATTAAGACAATATACAATAATGAATAAGATATGTCTACGGAGGAGAGTAATGAGATCATCTGACTTCTGTACAGGGAAATTTTAAATCATGCCTGATGTCTTTTACCATAATTTTTATTATGGAATATTTCCTTTGAAGTTCAAGTGTTGACATTTTACCAGAATTTGTCTGTGGACACTCCTAAATGAAATTATTCAGACTTCCAAAACCAGGATATGAACTTGGATTCCAAACAATATGCACTATCTATATTCGAGATTTTGATCTCTGGCTTAAGTGGCAACGAGTAGAGTAGAGATTTAAGATTGTAGCTCGGGTCTAGAGTTCAAATCTTGGCAGGGGAAACAAAAAATTAGAGCTTCCAGTGTTTATAGACCTAGGCCTTTGCAAACATTTCCAGTTAAAATAGAGAATCACTAGACCCCAAATTAAATTGCAGATTACCTAGTAGGTCATTTAAAAAACAAAATTTTCAGACCAATGAACTCCAATTCCACACTTCCATCCCCATAGGAACAGAGGCGAATTGGATTACTATACCAACTGCTGCAAGTGAAGCATCATTACAGTTGCACTTTCACATCCTTGTTCTAGATTTGAAACATCATTGCAACTTCAATAAGTCACATTTGCTTAATTATTAACAGGTAAACCAAGAGAATTTAGAGAATCAATCATATATTCAGTTGGTCAAGTGAAGAGAATGCTACCTTTTGCAAGATCTTGAGCTCCTCATAAGCATTCCACCTCATCTTCTTAATGGCATACATCTCTCCACCAATTGTTCCTCTGTAAACAGACCCTTGGATCAAGCAACTCGTGTCAAACCCATTGGTGGCTTCCTTAAGTTCATCAACCTTAAACACTTTATACTTATCCAAGCACTCAGATACATCAGCCATCAAATTCACCTCCACGGCTTTTTGCCCTTTCCCGGCTGCCCCTCTGAACTCCGACCTCATCACCGCCTTCTCCTCCTCGTCCGCCTCCTTCTCCCTCCTCCGCCTCCCCTCCAACACCCTCTCCCTATAACCCCACACACCTACAAACAAAACCAACAGCAGCGTGACGATCCCGAGTCCAACTGCCAACCCAATTACCAACCCTTTCCTCTCAGTTTTCCTCGCAGGAGTGACCGGATTAACCACAGGCTGGCTAATCCTTGGAAGCTGCTTCACAGGAACAAATATAGTCTCAAAGTGCAGGAAGCTCTTCCTCCCATCATTAGCATCAACAATCGCCTGTGTTGTTACATTAAACCTCGAGGCGACACGTGTAAGATCATCAGAAGGTTGAAACACATAGGAAACAAGATAATTCACATCCTTCTGGGTTGTATTAGGACACTTGCAGAACACAGGAAAGATCACATTGACACCAATCTGAAGCTGGGTCGGGACGAGGGTCGGGTTGACCACCTCGACGGACTGGTAAGTGGTCAAGTTCTGGAAGTGATCAGACGAGACATAGTAAAAAGTATCACCTGGTGTGATGGTGTAGGAGATATTCGCATAGGAGATGAAGTAACTGGAGTTGACTTTATTACAGGAGCAAGTCAACGGGACAAAGAGCTCCTGCTGTGGAAGGAGAGGGGAGGTAGGGGAGGAGATGTTGCTGGGTTTCGATATCATGAGGCGGCTAACTTGGAAGAGGTCTCCAATGGAAGCCAAATCAAGGTAATTTGGAGAAGAAGCTCTGTAGAAGGCATAAGCCTGGCAGCTGCTACCTGTTGTTGTGTTGGATGAACATGTGTGGCCTTGTGTGCTTGGAGCTAGCTGAGCTTGGAAGTGTTGCCATTGGAGGAGGAAGAAGAAGACTACTAGCTGGAGCTTGGCTCTCTTCATCTCTCTGCTGTGTTCTGCTTCTTGCAGAGAATTATCTTCGGAGTAGGGTCTTATTTAGGAGATATGTCTTTGGCCGATTTCCATTAATTTCAGACATTTACACATCTGTCTATTAAAATTAAGGGAATAATCTGTTCAGTTTTGGCGGTTTCGGTATGCACGGAACCACATTTTTATAGGGAAATTTTATACACTGTTGGTTTGACGGTGTGCCGGTCAGTTTTGGGTTTGAAACTTGAAACTGACTTATTAGGGTCCAATTCGGATTTACTTATATATTTTTGGGATTTTGTTAAATTTGTTTATATATACTAAATTAAATGACGTTATTTTAATTTAGTATATATAAATATCCGGGCTAGAAACGACGTTTGTGTCAATGACAGTTTGATACGAAAACAAAAATCGAACCATGCCGTTAATAAATTAGTTTTAGTTTGAAACCAAATCATAACACCATTTTATACATCAATTTAAAATTTAGTCGATTTTGTGTTGATTTCTCGGTTTGGTCAGTTTCTTGCTCCGCACAAGCTGTGTGGAAGTTGGGAGGGTGGGAATTTGGACAGGAAAAGTCTTCCACCATCTTTGTCAAAAGCTTGTCACGTTATTCAACTCCCGAAATCATACGGCTTGAATTCGATTTCATAAAGGACAAAAAAATATCGTATCCACGGGAGAGAAGACTGAAGTTTTGATTTCAGTTGACCTGAAATAGAGATTTCAAAACTCATTTGATTATTTACATTTAGAATTGCGATATGATGCTCATCTATTGGGCATCTCAAAAATCTTGGTTGGTAAATATTTTGTTAATAACGGCATTATGATATGCACATATATATTTAATAACCAACTAGTAATATGTTTTTTAATGAGGTTACTTTGCAATAATCCAAGAGAAAAAATTTAAAACATCATTTACGACATAAACTTAATTCCAACGCCAGGAATTGAATTTAAATTTCCCAAAAACTTGGGCGGGTCGTGTTATACCCTGTGGGTGCTCGGTCATCCGATCCCAATGGACACGACACAAAAGTCCCTTCTGACTCTGGACCTTGTCCCGCACCCGACGCCAGGCAGCAGCTCAGACCCGGTGTATAAAAATTAAATAAATACGCTAAGGGTTCGTTTCCAAAACACTTACAGAAAAATGTTGTCTTACCACTAATTGCCTGATCTCCACTCTTGTCTGCCAATTTCGGAAATTTTGTATAATGTCAAATTGTAAATTTTATATGATCATTTTAAATTTTACTTGGGTTATTGCCCCACTCATATACCCGTGGCTCCACCACCGGATGAAATTTATGATGACCATACAAGGAAATTTTGAAAAGACCGAGTCAATGGACCAAAAGATTAGTGTCTATTAGCATAAATTAATTGCTAAGTGGTTTGCATTATTCCTGGAGTGACGTGGACAAAGATTATTTCTTTATCAAAGGAAGCTAGCCACTACCAACAACTACCACCCCAGTGAGCTTTTTCCGAGTCGAACAATTAAAATAATCTCACCGAATAAGGACCTGCAATTGAGCATCTAAAGATTTAGATACGATATAAAATATTCATTAAACTGAGTGATATAAATTATGTAACGCCCAGTGATTTGACCCAATGGCTCCACTTGTATTAACACGGATCTTTTCAGCGTGTTTTGTCCTCACTCGCACGCACCTGGAAAAACTTTTCAGGAGGTCACCAATCCTGATACTACCCTCGACCAAACGCGTTTAATCTTAAAAAAATTTCAGGATGTGTACCCGAAAATAAAGTTCACATTGTTGGTATGAATAGTAACAATCAAATCACTTAAACTTTTTACACAGTTACATGTACGGGGTATCACAAATTCCATAATTAATTATCAACCAATTGTAATTCCATTATATACGCATGACGGAAAAAAAGAAAAACTATCATATGTTGATGTTCAAGCACCAAAGAAGAGCCAAATGCATAGTAAAATTGATTGAAGAAAGTGGTCATCATTATGTATCATCGTCGTCGTCATCATCTCTTGGTAATCTCATCATTTGTAACAGTGAAATCCCAGAGATCTCCATATTTCTCGTTGAAATCCCAAATGCTCATCGTATTGTAATCGTTGATCAGCTTGTCACGAGCTCCCCTCTCCATGTTGTATATCTCGGGCTCGAAGTTGTGGGGCTGGTCTGGCTTTCCCATCTCAATTATGGTGAATATAATCGCAAACAGACCAGCTCCAATGAACAAGAACTCCTTCTGCAACATCAGATTCAACAGCGAAAACTAAGAAATAAGGATCGATTTCGTCATGGTCGTGTCCGGATCAGATCTTACCGGGGCGTTGAAGTACATTGCTGCTCCAACAGCTGGAAGAAAAAGCCACGAAATTACCCCTGCAAAAAAAAAAAAAAAACACCAAACACCCTTATTAGTGTCACGAATTAAATCGCAGTTATGATTGAATGATTTCGTAGCATGAAATGAGGACCACGAGTGACTATTTATATATGTTTTAGAGTCACAAATGTAATCTTTTACATCACCAAAACGTTACTGGAAAGATTCAAATTGGTGGCCATATAAAGAGGTCGTGTCCGTCGAGTTCAAACGAAGGGATGCAAGTTCACTGACAAGGCCGGCGGTCGCCGAGTTCGAGAGGGAGGGTGAACATAATGTTTGTCAGGTCCGCACGTAGAAATTTCTCCGCGTACAATGACAACCTGATGCTTGTCAAGTGGTTGGCATCCAACAAGTTCGAGCGGTGCCTCGTACTCGGTGCCCACCAGACTCCGAAGTCGATCTCGTTATTTTTGGCGGTCAACGGTATATTGTCCATTAAACTCCAAAGCCAACACTTATCATCATAAATAAATGGACTAACATGTTATTTTGTTGTTTTTGATCGTATGATATATGCTATCATATTAACAGATACATCCAGAGTGTAGTTTGTAACTGATATGGTTTTGTGATATATAATGCAAGTATGAGCACCTTGAAATCCAGTAGGCGCTCCAACATCTTCAATGTCCTTTAGTATCAGCTCCCAAAATGTTCCTAGAATATGAAAATTATGTTAGGATTAATGTCGTCCAATTAAGTAACAAGAAGAATAATGAGCAAATATGGTACAATTGGAACACCTTCTGGCTCATCCTCGCCTTCATTATAAGTATGGTGCCCATCATATATCCCGTATTCGAAATCTTCCTGGTAAAAAAATTGGCGAAACACGTGCCCATCCACAATCCACAAACCTCAACCCAAATATTTGTATTTAACTCAAAATTTTATGAGAATAAATCTAATAATTGACGAAACATCGACTTTTTTTTTTGCATCGTAGAACCCCATAAATTGTGCAACAACAATGCTAAGATCTAGATTATAAACTTTTTATGTCCTATATATAGAATATAAAATATTTCTCACAAAAAGAAAAAATACGCAAATTAATTAGCATACAAAGAAACACTAATTATTAAGATTACCTGACAATAGAATTTTTCTCTTTTAACAAATGATCTCCATTTTGAAACATTAAAATTACAACAATATTAAGTATTTATATAGAACTACACATTAATATTATGTGTTTTCAATCATTTTGTTTTGATGGCATGCAATTTTCAATTTTGATATGTAATTTTTTTTCTTTGACACTCTCATTTCGAGACGGTTGTCTGATCATTTAGTTGTCCATACAAATTTAATATCTTCAAAATAATGTCGTTTATCGTACTACATGACTATCTATCTGGTAGATTAAAAATCTAAATGTCCAAAACCTAGATGAGTGTCTGAATATATATATCAACAAAGCAAGGAATTCACCAAACCTGACAAGTGACCAAAATTAAATATTAACAAAAGTGGTGAATAGCAGCATACAGGGTCAACTCCTGGGGTACGGTAGATGTCAATGGGGTCTTCGTTGAGGTCGGGCTCAATCAAGGTTAATTTTGCCTTCAATCTGCCACACCCCTTGTTATTGAGAACTCCATTGAAGCTGGCTTGGTTCCTCCGACTCCTTAGGAAGAAGGTGTTTCTGGAAAATCCCGAGGTGGTGGTTGCCTCTCTTCTTCTTGGTGTTAGTTTTGTAGATATAACGGATAAAGTGGCAGTGGTCGCCATTCTTTTGTCTTTCTGGTTGAAGCTCAGATATTGCTGGCTTCTTGTTTTTTATGGGGCTCGACTTAGGTGCTGTTTTTTTTATATATATATATATAATTGTGTTGATTAATTATCTGTAATTATATTGGTTTTTTTGGACAATTCAAGTAGATGATTGACTACATGACTATACAAGTGAATATCATAAATTAATAAAATTAAATTTAGACGAACACAATTATATAACTTTATCTTAGAAATATTGAACTACATGGTACTTGAATGTATTTTTTTAAAAGATTTATAAACAAATAGGATACTGTAATGATAATATAACACTTCCAATGTCAATAAAAACTCACCCCATGGATGTGGTAAGCCACGTAAGATATGAAGTGACGTCGTTTTGATAAAAAAAAAAAATCGGGGACAATTATTCGGGCTTCTAAAACCTATTTTTGATATAAAAAAATGAGTTTAATTGGACATTTTCTATGTGTTTTCAACCACAAAATATGTAAGTAAAAATCTGTAAAGTCACAGAGAATTAAAATTTTCTGTGAAAAAAATCTTACAATTCTCTGTCCTACAGGCTACAGCCTAGACGAATTAAAATTGGTTAATTGAATAAATCTTATCCTCTGGTGGGCACTATACCCAAGTAAAGAACCAACGAGTTTATAACCAACTAGCAATTACATATTAGATAACTTATTACAATTTAAATGTCACTAGCCTAAGTCTTTCGTCACACAAGTGATACGTATTTATTGAAATAATATTTTAAAATATTTGAAAAAATTTACCTGACATAAGTCAGCTCAATAATCAAATACGATTTTAAAAAAAACTCTAAAGATGTAAAGGAATAAAGTAGACGTCCCATAATAAAAAAATGAAGAGACCAATAATATCAGGCGTCACTTCCTCAATTCTCCTTCATCCTCTTCCTCCTTTTGGCTCTATAACGCCAACTCATTTCCACTCTCTCGGGAGAATCATCTCACGTTCTAACTTGTAAGCTCTCTCTCTCTCTCTCTCTCTCTCTCTAAACTGCTTCGAAAAATTGGGTCCTCGTTATCTCCGAGGGACTGGGTTCTTTTTGTCGTTCTAAGAAATGCTGAGAATTTGTGTTGAAGTCAAACTTAGAGCGAGAATCTGTCGAATTAACCAGCTTTCTTGAAATCCCTGTAGTGAGATGTCTATGGAAAAGATTTAAGAAAGACTTCTTTTTTTTTTTAAATTTGGTAGTGAGAGCTTTGACTTTGATCATGTCTGGTTTCAATTAGTGGGCTCAGTAGGTGTTCGGACACCAGGTGTCCGACCAACTTTCTTGTAGTATTTTATTTAGCTAGTGGCATCATATAGAGTAAGTATGATGCTGCATCGAAGATCGATGGAGTGTGTAGTATTTTTGGGTGGAAATGGAGGGCTCAAGGCCCCTGTGGATTATGCACTAGTTAGGAAATGCACAATGTATTACAATCAAACGACACATTTCGGACGGTTGCGTGCATTAACACTGTCACTGATCCTACAGCGAGTAATATCTGTGTGTAACTTGTCATCTATTCCGTAGTTCATGTGCTCCAGATGCATGTTTGATTTCCATAAATTTGTATGTTTTCAGATTACACGCATTTATTTATTTTTTCTCATTGAATGGATGTAGTAAGACACTGTCTACCGTATTGG
>SOPF01032016.1:0-14653 GCA_012979155.1 Hypericum perforatum
TGATATGAGCCTACCAATACTACATGCAACTTAGAGTTCTGCAATAACTTGTTGCATCAGGAAAGGTGGTTGAAGACCTTGAACCTTTCATAATGAAATACCTTCAGATATACTTGCCAAATAGTGGACGCGATGCCTTGAACTATTTGGCATTTTGTGTATACCAAGACAAAGGTACTCATACAATTCTTTCTCAAACTACTACTCTGTTCTTTTGGTTGTGTCCATTTTGGCCCTACATTACCTTAAAAATTTTCATCGAATGCTCTAGAGATTTAGCCCTTAACTCATCTCATAGAAGCGATCCCTTCACATTCGATATAGATGATCTCTTATAAGGAGCACCCTGCCATACTCTACTTATATATATACTCGAAGTATAAGGATCATTAAAAGCTTATAACTTAACCTTTCCATAGACAGGTCTATCACTCTTTCATCATAGTAATAGGTAAAAAATTCAATTTCCCGAGTGCTTTGTTAAACCCTAGCCTCACAATTCGGTTGTCCCATTGAAGTTGCAGATCGGAGTTTACGATCCAAGTTGGGTTGCCATCATGGGTTTAAGTCATTTCGTGTGCTGTAATCCCATTCTTCTCAATGATATATCAACTAGGTCTTTTGTTAGACCCTTAGTTAATGAATCCGTGATATTTTACCTTTGAGTTTTGATGAGTGCTTAAAACACTCATTACTTTTGTCCATTTTCTAGTTTGTTTTTAGTATTTTAGGTTATTTTATTTGAGTTTTAGTTATCTTTGTTGTAGTTTTATTTATTTCATGTTTTTAGTTGTGTATTTTGTTTCTCATTGTGTTTTATGGTTTTAGGAGCTAATTCGAGAAAATGGATGACGACTGAGCGAGACAAGCAGATGCATGGACGAAAGGAACGATGCGAAGGCGAGAAGAGCAAAGCTGAGGACATGGCACATGCTAGAAGAAGGTGGCGCACGTCAAAGAAGGACCAGAAGCGAACGACCATGAGCAAGAATGACCAGACACGAACGACCGAGCACCTGAGAATCAGGCGCACGCTAGGATGAGTTGGCGCACGCCAGACCAGACAGTGACAGAGCTTCCACTAGCCTCTTTGAGTGGAAAACATTGGAGGGGGCCATGCACTTGGGATTTTTGGCCTTCTTGTGCCCATGGTAGACCATTTTGGAGTAGAGGGTGGATAGTAGTTAGGATATTATGTTAGTTTATATTTGTTTTGACTTTTGACTTTTGTTGGATGTTAATAATAAGCATTAGTGTAGAATAGTGTAGAGTGTGTGAGAGAGAGGTGTGCAACATGAATTTTGGCCATCCTTTCTGTGAAGAACGTGAGGAAGAAAGTTGACAAAAACCTTGTAAAGCTTTCTTCTCTAGTACTCTTCATTTTGTTAATTAATGCTAAGTATGTTTATATTTTTTATTATATTGTTCTTTGCAAGCATGTTTGAGTAGTTAATTCTATAAGTTTGGTGTCTTGAAGCCAATACATAGTCACAGTTTAGAGGGTTAAAATCATGATGAACATGTCAAACTAATGAACCTAATGCCATGCTAAACTTGCTTGATCACCAAGGTTAGAAGTTAGTTTAAACTTGAAATCGAGAGGAGATGGTTTAAATGAAAATGTTAGTTAGATAAGTTGCTGGTTTGAGTTGCTAATACTCTTACTCAGTGATTTATTATCCTTAAAGTGATGCATATAGTTGATTCTTTGCTGTGCTTAGTTGGTTTTTGGGGTCGAGAGAACATCTAACTATTCTAAGCATAGTAAAGAAGAAATTTAGGCCATTCTAGCACGAGAGTGTAGTTTGGTTATTTTTGAAACACTTGGACCATGTTATGTACTTAGTAAACTCTCTGAATTTGTTGATTATTGTGGTTTTAAATTCACCTTGCTCATTTGTGCTTATTAAGTTGTTAAAAATCTATTTTGAAAACCAAACCTTCAAAGTAGTTAAGTTCATAATTTGTTAGATTCGTAATCCGACTTAGAACGAGTGTTTAAATCAAACCACTTCATAAATTGATCTTAGATGAGTTACTAAACCAAGTTGATGCTTTAAACTCAGTTCTTATGGGATGATATTCCCGTACTTACTCATTTGTGCAACTCTGCTAGAAATTCTACTGTCTTGGCGCACGCCAGGTATAGTTGGCGTACGCCAACTTGGTCCATCCGAGGCAAAAATTCTCACGCCAGAAGAGTTGGCATACTCCAACTCTTCTAAATCGTTAAACCTGGCGCACGCCAGGAATTGTTGGCGTACGCCAGGTTGTCCAATCAGACGACCTATCGTCTAGAAAAACAGCAGAAAACTTATAAGGATAAGAGCAGACCCTCTCGTCTGAGAGTGGAACAAATTGGCGCCGTTGCTGGGGACCTGAGTTTTAAACGCTCGATTTGGTGAACGAACTTGAATTAGATAAATTTTTATTTTTAATAATATAATATAATAATATATTTTTAAATAATATATATAAAAAACAAAACCCAAAAAAAAATTTTAAATTTTATAGTTACTTACATGCCCTTAACCAGGTCCACCAAAAATTCTCAGTTAGAATTCGAGGAGGATATTAATCGATTAGAAAGGTCATTGCGCAAAGCGAAAAGAGATAAATCAAGGATGGATCAAAGACAAGAAGGACAAGGAGCTGAAGTTCAAGCTCCTAGAAGATCTTTGATGGACCATGGAAGACCAACATATGAAGGATCAAGAACTAAAATTCAGCAGCCAGCTATTGAAGCTAATCATTTCGAAATCAAGCCGACAGTGATTCATATGCTTCAAGCATCGAGTCAGTTCTATGGACTACCTAATGAGGACGCAAATGACCATCTTGGAAATTTCATGGAATTAGCTGATAACTTCAAGTATCCTGGAGTATCTGATGATACTGTTAAGATACGAATATTTCCATACATGCTTAGGGACAAGGCTAAACTATGGTACAAACAACTTAAAGGTTCTCCAATAACCACGTGGGCAGAACTGGCAAATGCTTTTATGGATAAGTATTTCCCATATTCGAAGACAAGCAAGCTCGTCAAGGAGATAACCAATTTCGAACAATATGAAGGTGACTCTTTGAGTGAAACATGGGAAAGATTTAAGGAGTTACAAAGGAGTTGTCCTCACCATGGTTTATCGGAGGAATCGTTGCTCAAAACTTTTTATTTTAGCCTTTTACCAACAACTATGGGAACAGTTGATTCTGCCTCTAACCGAAATTTTCTGAGAAAGGAAAGAAGTGAAGCCTACCATATTCTGGAAGAGTTGGCAGCAACCAACATGATAGTCGCAAATGAAAGAAGAAGGCAACCAATGAGAGAACTGAGAGAACTAACTGAGCAAAGCAAGAAGAGAGGAATGATTGAACTTGATGCTTCCTCATCATTTCAAGATCAATTGGATGTAATGGCAAAGCAATTATGAGATTTGACTTTAAACAAAGTTGATGCTGTTGCTATCCAACAAAATTGTGAAGCTTGTGGCAACATTGGCCATGAAATTAGTCAATGTGCCATGATGAACTAACAAATTGAGCCAGTTAATTTTGTTAGTGGTCAAGGACAAGGAGGAAACCGAATGGTGAAGAACCCATATTCTTCAACATATAACCCAGGATGGAGGAATCATCCTAACTTCTCATGGAAAGATAGAAGTAATGATAACAATATGGTAATTGTACCTGATAAAGGACTACTATTACGTGCACCACAACAAGGACCACCACCTGGTTTTCAACCACGTGGGTTTTTGGGAGAAAGAATGGAGGTCCTAGAGGAAAGATTTTACAAAGTAGAGAAATTCATCCAACAAACTGGGGAATCATCCACTAACTAAAGCCAAATATTGAAGGCCTTGGCAAGCTAAAAAGCAAGGCAAAACAATTTGGAACAATTCCTTAGGGGGCAATCAACTGCCATACGCAACATGGAAATACAACTTAGGAAAATTGCAAAGGCAAATGCCCAAAGAGCTTCAGGGTCACTCCCAAGCTCTACTGAAGAAAATCCTCGAGGTTACGTTAATGCTATTGTCTTAAGAAGTGGGAAGGAATTAGCCTCTCAAATAGCTAAAGAGAAGGCTAAGGAAACTAACATTCAGATTCTTGACCAAGACAAGGTAGAAGAAGTACAGCATGAGGAAATTTTGCAAAAGGAAGTTGCAGAGGAAGAAGAAGTTTACGTACCGCCACCACCAATGATTTTAATTCTACCTTATCCTTAGAGGGTAAAGAGAAAATCGGGAATGGATGAGAAATTTCTCCATTTTATAAAGAAAATGAAGGATGTACAGATTAGTGTCTCTTTTCTTGAGATGCTAGATCAAGTTCTACACTATGCCAAATTTCTAAAGGAACTCGTGACTAAGAAGAGAAAGTGGGAAGATAAAGAGATAGTCGCCCTCACGGCAGATTGTAGCTCTCTAATCTTGAAAAATATTCCCACTAAGCTTCAAGATCCTGGGAGTTTCACTATTCTTAGTTTTATTGGTGACACTGAGTTTCCAAAGTGTTTATGTGATTTAGGCGCAAGTATTAACTTGATGCCTTTATCAACATTTTGAAAACTAGGGCTATGTGAAGTTGAGCCGACTTCTATGCTACTCCAGTTGGCAGACCAAACAATAAAGAAACCATTCGGTGTAGTTGAGGATGTCTTGGTAAAGATTGACAAGTTCATCTTTCCAGTTGACTTTGTGGTTTTGAATTTTTCTGAGGACAAGAATTGTCCACTAATTTTTGGCAGACCCTTCCTCAACACAGCACATGCATTGGTAGATGTGCATAATGGTAAATTGGTTCTCCGAATTGGAGATGAGAAGGTTGAGTTTAACATGATAAGTGTGATGCGCCATCCTCTTGATGAGGGGATATGCATGAAAATTGACGTTGTTGATGAATGTATCCTCGAATTCTGCAAAGAAAATATCTGTAGAATTGAGGGTAAAGGACAACACGAAGAAGAGGAGGAAATTGAGGATGAAGTTAAGGAGGAAGTTGAAAGGAAAAGTTTACTTGAGGAATTGGAAATTCATCTGAAATATTGAACTCCACCCTCAATTGTGAAAGCTCCATCCTTGGAGTTGAAAGAACTACCACCGTATCTAAGGTATGCATTCTTAATAGATAGAGGGAGGTTACCAATTATAATCTCAAACAAGCTCTCCAAGGATGAAGAGGACAAAGTGCTTGCAATTATGAATAAATGGATTAAGGCAATTGCTTGGCAAATCTCAGACACCAAGAGGATAAGCCTAGAAATTGTGATGCATCATATTCACATGGAGGATGGAGCAATGCCGAGGGTAGACCGACAAAGGAGACTTAATCCAAACATGAAGGAGGTTGTGAAGAAGGAGGTGATTTAGCTTCTAGAAGCTGGAATTATTTATCCAATTTCGAATAGTAAGTGGGTTAGTCCAATCCATTGTGTCCCCAAGAAAGGGGGAATGACAGTAGTAATCAATGATGAGGGGGAACTTATTCCAACATGTACTGTGACCGGTTGGAGGGTATGCGTTGACTACAGAAAATTGAATGACGCCACATGGAAGGATCACTTCCCTTTGCCATTCATTGATCAAATGTTAGAAAGAATAGCAGGGTATTCCTACTATTGCTTTTTGGATGGGTACTCAGGGTACAACCAAATAGCGATATACCCAGAGATCAGGAGAAGACATCTTTCACATGTCCCTTTGGTATTTTTGCTTACCACAGAATGCCTTTTGGATTAAGTTGTGCCCTAGCAACATTCCAACATTGTATGGAGTCCATCTTTTGGGAGATGAACGAGAAGATTATGGAAATTTTTATGGATAACTTCTCTGTATTTGGAAATTCATTTGATCATTGTCTGGAAAATCTTGATAAGGTACTGGAAAGATGTGAGGAAAAGAATCTTGTGCTCAACTGGGAAAAGTGCCATTTTATGGTAGATAAAAGAATAGTTCTTGGGCACAAGATTTCTAAAGTTGGAATGGAAGTAGACAGAGCTAAGACGGATGCGATAGAGAAGATGATTGCACCAACCACAGTTAAAGGAATTAGAGCCTTTCTGGGTCATGCGGGCTTTTATCGAAGATTCATCAAGAACTTCTCTCTAATTGCCAAGCCTCTCACAAACTTGTTAGTGAAGGATGTGTCCTTTAATTTTGACGAGCAATGTCAGAAGGCATTTAATGCCTAAAAGAAAGCTTTAGTAACAGCTCCGGTTATTTCATCACCGGATTGGAAATTTTCATTTGAGCTAATATGTGACGCAAGTGACCTAGCTTTGAGTTGTGTGCTTGGACAGAAGAAAGAGGGGAAGTTACATGTCATCTACTATTCTAATAGAGTATTGGCAGGAGTACAACTCAATTATATAACCACAGAGAAAGAGTTACTTGCGGTCATCTATGCTTGTGACAAATTCAGAGCATACTTGCTTGGTTCAAAAGTTATAGTCTATACTGACCATGCTGCTTTGAAGTATTTATTCTCAAAGCAAGATGCTAAACCTCGCTTGATGCGCTGGATTTTGTTACTTCAAGAATTTGACTTATCAATCAAGGATAAAAAAGGAGCTGAAAATGTTGTCGCAGATCATCTCTCTCAGTTAGAGAAAAGCGATGGGATAGAGAAAAATGGTAAGATACATGAAGAGTTTCCTAATGAAACTCTGATGAAAATAAGTAGAGTAGAAGCCCCCTGGTATGCAGATTTTGCCAACATTTTAGTTGGAGAAATTATTCCAGCAGGCCTAAGTTATCCTCAAAAGAAGAAATTCCTAAGGGATGCTAAATTGTTTGTTTGGGATGATCCATATCTCTTTAAGAGATGTAATGATGGGGTGCTTCGACGGCGCATTGCTGATTAGGAAATAGCTAATGTTTTAGAGCAATATCACAACACTACTTACTCAGGTCATTATAGAGCAACAAGGACTGCAGCAAGGGTATTTGAGTGCGGCTTCTATTGGCCTTACATATTTAGAGACGTACGTACCTATGTGGAACAATGTGATCACTGCCAGAAAATGGGTAACATCTCAAAAAGGAATGAGATGCCATTATCTGGTATTTTAGAGATTGAGCTCTTTGACATGTGGGGGTTGGACTTTATGGGACCTTTTCCTACATTGTATGGCAATAAATACATCTTGGTTGGAGTTGACTACATTTCAAAGTGGGTAGAAACTTTGGTGTCGCCTGCAAATGACGCTAGAGTTGTTATCCTATTTCTTAAAAAACTCTTCTCGAGATTTGGAGTGCCACGAGCAATAATCAGTAACGGTGGATCACATTTCTGCAACAAACCATTCAAAGTCCTGCTTAAAAGATATGGGGTAACTCATAAGGTGGCAACACCTTATTGTCCCCAAACAAGTAGACAGGTGGAGCTTTCAAATCGAGAGCTCAAAAAGATTTTGGAAAAAAACGGTGGGATCGGCTAGGAAAGATTGGTCGAATAAGCTCGATGATGCCTTATGGGCATATCGAACGGTATTTAAAACTCTAATAGGAATGTCACCTTATAGGATAGTTTATGGCAAAGCATGTCACCTTAACTATGATTACAAAAAGGCAGGAGAACGAAGAATTCTCCAACTCTATGGGTTGGAAGAAATTCGAGATCTTGCATTTGAAAGCTCAAGACTCTACAAGGAAAAGACAAAAAAGAGACATGATGCCCATATTATCAGAAAAGATTTTAAAGAGGGTCAACATGTTCTTCTTTTTAACTCTAGATTTAAACTCTTCCCTAGGAAGCTCAAATCTAAATGGAGCGGACCTTACATGATTATTAAGATGTTCCCTTTTGGGGCACTTGATTTACAAAGTACCAAGGGGGAGGTTTTTAGAGTTAACGGCCAACAATGCAAAATCTACCTTAGAGGAGGCATCATTACTCAAATTGCAGAAGTGCAATTGGTTAATATGTTTTATAAGGCATAAACAAAGTAGTCAAGCTAACGACGTTAAATCAGCATGTCTAGGGTAATTTTTATTTTTATTAGTATTTACTTTTATTATTTTACTAATAGGGTTTATTTTATTTTCTTTCACGTGCAGAGTATTAAGCGCTGTGACCTGGTTAATACTAGAAACTCATCACAAGTTGCGAATATTGTGGTACTATAGGGTGACTTGAGTAGGCTTAGAACTAAAAAAGTCGCAAGGAAAGGTAGTTCATCACGGTACTCCAACTTGGAGTTGTGCATTTTGCAAAGGTCAGCGTTAGATTTGCAAATATGTTTTGTGTCAAGTACATAAGTTTAGTGAGAGTCTTAGTTTTTAGAAGAATCCCAATAGATGTTTGCCTGATCATTCTGAGAAGGGCAAAAGAAAACTTGAAAATTGAGCGAAGAGACGAGAACTTCTTGAGGCACTCAGGAGGAACATCAAGAGTGCTTACAAGAACAGAATGAGAAAGTTTGGATTCTGCCACAAGTGTGGTAAATTGGAGCATGACGGTGTTTGTAGCAAATATAGCACTATATCGCAAACTGAGCGAACTGTCCTTCTAAGACAAGACCCTGTTAGGCTTAAAGCCGAAAAGGCTGCGAGACCAGGTAGTTCGTCTTGGTACGCGATTGAAGAGCTTTGTGAGGTACGGATATCAAAGTTGCATCTTTGATGGTGATTACATTTGAGATAGTACTATATGCCAACCGAGCGACGTGCTATTACGTCGTGACCCTACTAGGATTAGTGCCAAAAAGATTGCGATAACTGACAATCCATCAAAAGATAATGACCCATCATAATGGGGCATCTGGTTTTCAAGCTTTCTAGAAATGCAGCATATATAAAAAAAATTAGTTTAGATGTACATTTGTGTGTGTTGTTATCACAATTTGTTAGTTTAAGTATTGTTAGTTAGTTAGCATAGGTAGAATGTAAATGGCAAAAGCTATTTTCACAAAAAATGCACTACCTGGAGCATGCCTAAAATAATTGGCGCACGCCAATTATGCCCAAGATCACAACCTGGTGCGCGCCAGACAAAGGTGGCGTGCGCCAAAAATGGAAAAAATGGAAAATCTGGCGTACGCTAGCTAGGTTAGATTGGGGACTATATATTCGGCAGCAGCCAATTTTTGCTCATAATTCACCATCACCCGGAATTCTCAAATCTGAAAACTCAGATCTACACTTGCCCAAGCATTCTGGATACTTTGCCTGCATTACCCAAGTCTGAAAACACGATCCACAATGTCAGGAGCTGAAGGATCAAGCCGAATCATCAGGAGGAACACAGGGAAGTGCGCGCGGACTCCTACACCATCAGGGTTAGATTCTTCATCAAATCAACCCAGAGACATTCGCTACCACTACAACACTCCCTTTGCAATCTTCAATGATTGGGAGGGAGAGAGGTACTAAAGATTTTCTCGACTTACTACCTTGAGTCATTTCAAGATTAATTGGAATGACATGACAATCTTAGGGGTAGTTGATGAGTTGACTGCAGCTATCGAGAAGTTAGGTTGGGGTTATTTCACTGAGAGAAGCATTTTGGCTAGACAGGAACTAGTGCTAGAATTCTATTATACCTTGCAGATTGAGGCAAATAGGGGTTCATTCACTGCACGAGTTTTTGATACTGAGTTTACAATGGATGAACGTGATTTCAATTTCCTGTTTGACCTTAAATCTGGTAGGGGAGCTTTAGATTTTAAACCTACTAGTCAGGCCCACCAAGCATGGCATGAGATTACAGGATTTGAGAGATACGAGTCAGGGAGGGCGCCTAATGCACTGATTAGAGAACCATATTTAGGAATCCTCCATCGTTTTATGACTCTGACCTTCTCTGGTTAATGGGAAGAGTCTAAGGTATTCAGATCTCAGCTATATGCCATCGACTGCCTCCGCCACGATGTTAGGTTTAGCACTTATACCATAGTGGTTGACTGCTTTGCATATTCGATTAACGATAGGGAACCTAGGTATCTATACCTAGGTCATATCATTTCTCATATTGCACGTCACCATTTTCCTACGAGATTTTCAGAGAACACAGGGTCATATATGGAGCCAGTAGATCTTGACAAGCTCTAGTATAGCAAGCTAATCAAGAGGACGATGACGAGAGATGGCGAGGAGATAGTGTGGTACAAGCCGTGGGATGAGCACTAGGCGGTCCTAGCGACCCTTACCAGATTGGGTCTTTCACTACTGGCACAAGCGCCAGACCCTCAGGAGCAGGACCAGGAGGAGGAGCATCATGATGAGGCTAGACCCAGCCATCAGTCTCCACACCCATAGGTAGATCTTCATGACCAGTTTTCTACGATGTAGTTGCAGCTGCAGGGCTATGGAGACCAGCTTCAGAGATATGGTGCACAGCTTCAGCATTTGACATCAGTGACTGCTCGCATGGAGGCGCAGCAGAGAGCTGAGATGGAGGAGCAGCGCGCCTTCAGAGCCGAGCAGAGGGCACAAACAGCATGGATGCAATAGTGGGCCAAGAACTTTGGTAGTGGATTTTCCTTTCCACTACAGTTGCCATCACGAGATTGATAGGGAACTCCTAATTCCTTATTTTTTTTATTTTTGTTTTACTTTATTTGTTTGCTCTTTTGTGTGTTAGATTTTTTGTTAAGTGTGTTTGCTTCCTTATCTTTGCTTTTGATTTCTTGCATATTTGTGTTTTTACTTTTGTGTGATATTTGTGATTTTGTATGCGTGTATTAGACACCTTGAGGACATTGTGTCATTCAAATATGGGGGAGGGTTCCTTCCAGGAATCTTTCTTGTTAGGATGTTTAGAGTGTCTAGGACATGTAGGTTTAGACTTGGCATGAATTTATCAAAAATTTGACCCCCCTCAAAATTTTTCAACTTGTGTTAGAATTTTATCAAATTCTTAGTTAAGGATTTTAGCCAACGGATGAGACACTAGTCTCTATTTTTCATGAGGTGCATACTAGTGTTAGTTAATCGAGGCATCCTACTAGTACTTATCGTGGTCTAGGTTGCGTGGAAGTTGTGAGAAGACGAGGCATTCTTTGATATTTGAGCCTAGAGCCTTAGAGCCAAAATCTTTTATTACTATTTGCGTAAAACCATTTGAGCCGAGCCTTTTTATTGATCTTAGATGAGGAAGCCAACTTTGAGCCTATTATCTATCATCATCCCTACCTTTGATCATCCGATTCGAGGACTTATAGTTTGCGCTTATTAGGAATATTTGTATTATGAGTAGTCGGTATTTGAAACCGATTTGGGGTATATCTTGGGATTTTTATAGTTTATGACCATGTTGAGAAGCCGAGTTTTGCCTAGACACGTGCATAAGTTATAATGTGTTGAATGTAAGAAAAAGAAAAAGAAGTGAAAAAGGAAAGAAAAGAAAAAGAAAAGAAAAGAGGAGTGAAAAAGAAAAGAAAAAGAATGTGAAGTTGAATAAGCATAAGTTCAGGCAAAACTTGAGCTTCTAGGTCTTAGTATATTGGGATATGGGGGAATGTAAGTTTATTATACTTGGTGAGGATGTTTTAGATTAGGCGAGAGACTGCTTAGTTCATGTATTGAGTGCTCGGATTGGGTGGTTTAGCCACTTTCCATATATTTTTACCTCACCCTGACCTTCAGCCCCATTACAACCTAATGAAAAAGCCCCTCCGATCATTGACAACCATTGTGATTTTTAGATAGCACTGAGTAGGATGTAGGATGCTTTAAGATATTGACCTGTATGCGAGTGATAGGAAGTTGACCATACACATTATATGAGTGATACTGATGTGATCTCAGCAGGAGAAACACGAATTTATGGATCTATTGTTGCTTAGGATGGAGTAGACTTCAAACCCACGAACTGAACCAGCAAGAACCTCGGCAAAAGAGCCTCAACCCGAGCCAAGAGCAATCTGAGAACCTTAAGTCAAGGTCGAATCACGCCACAAACAAGGATGGAAGACTTGTTTGATAAGTGAATGATAAGTTCAAGCTAAACGACACACAAGCTTAGGCAAGAACAAACAGAGTTATCAAAACTCACTAAGTCAAAAGACTCATAATATTCAGAATGAATTGTCTAAAGTAGGGTCACGTTTTATTATGCTAGGATGCCTTTATATAGGCTCCAAAAGTCTCAAATATTCCTAAACAAACTAACTCCTAAAAAGGAGCTTGCAATCTGACCTAATTATACTTAATCCTAAATAAGTGAATTCTGGTCAGATTGTAATCTACTAAACAAGAAACAATCTTAACATATAATATCTAGTAAATATAAATAGATGCACGTCCTAAACAAGATGATGCACGTCCCAAATAGGAAGATCTTCACGTCCAAAATAGGCTGGTCTTGACAAGTGCATTCTTCTAGAAGATTGCGTGCATTCTAGGCATCCTAAATAGGTGCTATGCATCCAAAATAGGTTGATGGACGTCCCAAATAGGTTGACACACGTCCATGCATGTTTCCAGAATAATATGTGCTTACTAAGCTTCCAAAATAGCTTCAAACTCTCCAAAACAAAATCTGCAAGCAAATAACTTCCTAAATAGCTTTAAGAACGTGGATGGGCTTCCCTTGGGCTTTTTGGACGTCCTTGCTCTTGCATAAATTGAATTGAAACTTTTTGGCCCATCAGATTCATATCATGGCCCATCAGATCCATATCAGATACACTTTACTATCCTTGAGAGTTTAACCCTCTAGTGTCTTTTATATAGAGTCAACACTTGTTTAAACAATAGAGTGTCGAGGTCCCTATTAGTTCGTAGTGTTTTGTGCTTTGGAATTGATGAACTAACTAAGTTTATGATGAGATTTTAATATAAGTTGATATTTTTGAGGGAAGTTAAGTTTGATCGAGTCTTGCCAAGTCTTTACCTCATTTTGTGTTTGTGTGTATTTTTGTGATTTTTGTTTTGTTGTTGTCCGCATTTGAGTCTTGCTTGAGGACAAGCAAAGATTCAAGTGTGGGGGTGTGATGAGTGCTTAAAACACTCATTACTTTTGTTCATTTTTTAGTTTGTTTTTAGTATTTTTGGTTGTTTTATCTGAGTTTTAGTTATCTTTGTTGTAGTTTTGTTTATTTCATGTTTTTAGTTGTGTATTTTGTTACTCATTGTGTTTTATGGTTTTAGGAGCTAATTCGAGGAAATGGATGACGACTGAGCAAGACGAGCGGATGCATGGACGAAAGGAAAGATGCGAAGGTGAGAAGAGAAAAGCTGGGGAGCTGGCGCACGCCAGAAGAAGGTGGCGCATGCCTGAGAAGGACCAGAAGCAAATGACCACGAGCAAGAATGACCAGATGCAAATGACCGAGCACCTGAGAATCTGGCACATGCCAGACCAGACAGTGACAAAGCTGCCACTAGCCTCTTTGAGTGGAAAATATTGGAGGGGGCCATGCACTCAGGATTTTTGGCCTTCTTGTGCCCATAGCAGACCATTTTGGAGTAGAGGGTGCATAGTAGTTAGGATATTATGTTAGTTTATATTTGTTTTGACTTTTGACTTTTGTTGGATGTTAATAATGAGCATTAGTGTAGAATAGTGTAGAGTGTGTGAGAGAGAGGTAGGCAGCACGAATTTTGACCATCCTTTCTATGAAGAACGTGAGGAAGAAAGCTAACAAAAACCTTGTAAAGCTTTCTTCTCTAGTACTCTTCATTTTGTTAATTAATGCTAAGTATGTTTATGTTTTTGATTATATTGTTCTTTGCAAGCATGCGTGAGTAGTTAATTCTGTGAGTTTGGTGTATTGAAGCTAATAAATAGTAACTGTTTAGAGGGTTAAAATCATGATGAACATGTCAAACTAATGAACCTAAGGCCATGCTAAACTTGCTTGATCACCAAGGTTAGAAGTTAGTTTAAACTTGAAATCGAGAGGAGATGGTTTAAATGGAAATGTTAGTTAGATAAGTTGCTGGTTCGAGTTGCTAATACTCTTACTCAGTGATTTATTGTCTTTAAAGTGATGCATATAGTTGGTTCTTTACTGTGCTTAGTTGGTTTTTGGGGTCGAGAGAACATCTAACTATTCTAAGCATAGCAAAGAAGCAATTTAGGCCATTCTAGCACGAGAGTGCAGTTTGGTTGTTTTTGAAACACTTGGACCATGTTATGTACTTAGTAAACTCTCTGAATTTGTTGATTATTGTAGTTTTAAGTTCACCTTGCTCATTTGTGCTTATTAAGTTGTTAAAAATCTATTTTGAAAACCAAACCTTCAAAGTAGCTAAGCTCATAATTTGTTTGATTCGTAATCCAAATTAGAACGAGTGTTTAAATCAAACCACTTTATAAATTGAACTTAGATGAGTTACTAAACTAAGTTGATGCTTTAAACTCGGTCCTTGTGGGACGATATTCCCGTACTTACTCATTTGTGCAACTCTGCTGGAAATTCTGCTATCTTGGCACATGCCAGGTATAGTTGGCGTATGCCAACTTGGTCCATCCGAGGCAAAAATTCTCACGCTAAAAGAGTTGGCGTACTCCAACTCTTCTAAATCGTTAGATGACCTGTCATCTAGAAAAATAGCAGAAAACTTATAAGGATAAGAGCAGACTCTCTCGTCTGAGAGCGGAACAAGTTTACGTAGTCTAAAGATATTAAATCCATTCTTAATAACGGTTCTCCTGAATTTATGTCTATGACATATATGTCTAGACTTTCTATTATACTCAT
>SOPF01032017.1:0-13587 GCA_012979155.1 Hypericum perforatum
TGATATGAGCCTACCAATACTACATGCAACTTAGAGTTCTGCAATAATTTGTTGCATCAGGAAAGGTGGTTGAAGGCCTTGAACCTTTCATAATGAAATACCTTCAGATATACTTGCCAAACAGTGGACGTGATGCCTTGAACTATTTGGCATTTTGTGTATACCAAGACAAAGGTACTCATACAATTCTTTCTCAAACCACTACTCTGTTCTTTTGGTTGTGTCCATTTTGGCCCTAGATTACCTTAAAAATTTTCATTGAATGCTCTAGAGATTTAGCCCTTAACTCATCTCATAGAAGCGATCCCTTCACATTCGATATAGATGATCTCTTATAAGGAGCACCCTGCCATACTCTACTTATATATATACTCGAAGTATAAGGATCATTAAAAGCTTATAACTTAACCTTCCCATAGACAGGTCTATCACTCTTTCATCATAGTAATAGGTAAGAAATTCAATTTCCCGAGTGCTTTGTTTGACCCTAGCCTCACAATTCGGTTGTCCCATTGAAGTTGCAGATCGGAGTTTACAATCCAAGTTGGGTTGCCATCATAGGTTTAAGTCATTTCGTGTGCTGTAATCCCATTCTTCTCAATGATATGTCAACTAGGTCTTTTGTTAGACCCTTAGTTAATGAATCCGTGATATTTTACCTTTGAGTTTTGATGAGTGCTTAAAACACTCATTACTTTTGTCCATTTTCTAGTTTGTTTTTAGTATTTTAGGTTGTTTTATTTGAGTTTTAGTTATCTTTGTTGTAGTTTTGTTTATTTCATGTTTTTAGTTGTGTATTTTGTTTCTCATTGTGTTTTATGGTTTTAGTAGCTAATTCGAAAAAATGGATGACGACTGAACGAGACAAGCGGATGCATGGACAAAAGGAAAGATGCGAAGGCGAGAAGAGCAAAGCTGAGGACATGGCACACGCCACAAGAAGGTGGCGCACGTCAGAGAAGGACCAGAAGCGAACGACCATGAGCAAGAATGACCAGACACAAACGACCGAGTACCTGAGAATCAGGCGCACGCTAGGATGAGTTGGCGCACGCCAGACCAGATAGTGACAGAGCTTCCACTAGCCTCTTTGAGTGGAAAATATTGGAGGGGGCCATGCACTCAGGATTTTTGGCCTTCTTGTGCCCATGGCAGACCATTTTGGAGTAGAGGGTGGATAGTAGTTAGGATATTATGTTAGTTTATATTTGTTTTGACTTTTGACTTTTGTTGGATGTTAATAATGAGCATTAGTGTAGAATAGTGTAGAGTGTGTGAGAGAGAGATGTGCAACATGAATTTTGGCCATCCTTTCTGTGAAGAACGTGAGGAAGAAAGTTGACAAAAACCTTGTAAAGCTTTCTTCTCTAGTACTCTTCATTTTGTTAATTAATGCTAAGTATGTTTATATTTTTTATTATATTGTTCTTTGCAAGCATGTGTGAGTAGTTAATTCTGTAAGTTTGGTGTCTTGAAGCCAATACATAGTCACAGTTTAGAGGGTTAAAATCATGATGAACATGTCAAACTAATGAACCTAATGCCATGCTAAACTTGCTTGATCACCAAGGTTAGAAGTTAGTTTAAACTTGAAATCGAGAGGAGATGGTTTAAATGAAAATGTTAGTTAGATAAGTTGCTAGTTTGAGTTGCTAATACTCTTACTCAGTGATTTATTGTCCTTAAAGTAATGCATATAGTTGATTCTTTGCTATGCTTAGTTGGTTTATGGGGTCGAGAGAACATCTAACTATTCTAAGCATAGTAAAGAAGCAATTTAGGCCATTCTAGCACGAGAGTGTAGTTTGGTTGTTTTTGAAATACTTGGACCATGTTATGTACTTAGTAAACTCTCTGAATTTGTTGATTATTGTGGTTTTAAATTCACCTTGCTCATTTGTGCTTATTAAGTTGTTAAAAATCTATTTTGAAAACCAAACCTTCAAAGTAGTTAAGTTCATAATTTGTTAGATTCGTAATCCGACTTAGAACGAGTGTTTAAATCAAACCACTTCATAAATTGATCTTAGATGAGTTACTAAACCAAGTTGATGCTTTAAACTCAGTTCTTGTGGGACGATATTCCCGTACTTACTCATTTGTGCAACTCTGCTAGAAATTCTGCTGTCTTGGCGCACGCCAGGTATAGTTGGCGTACGCCAACTTGGTCCATCCGAGGCAAAAATTCTCACGCCAGAAGAGTTGGCGTACTCCAACTCTTCTAAATCGTTAAACCTGGCGCACGCCAGGAATTGTTGGCGTACGCCAGGTTGTCTAGTCAGACGACCTATCGTCTAGAAAAATAGCAGAAAACTTATAAGGATAAAAACGAACTTGGATTAGATAAATTTTTATTTTTAATAATATAATATAATAATATATTTTTAAATAATATATATAAAAAACAAAACCCAAAAAAAAATTTAAAATTTTATAGTTACTTGCATGCCCTTAACCAGGTCCACCAAAAATTCTCAGTTAGAATTTGAGGAGGACATTAATCGATTAGAAAGGTCATTGCGCAAAGCGAAAAGAGATAAATCAAGGATGGATCAAAGACAAGAAGGACAAGGAGCTGAAGTTCAAGCTCCTAGAAGATCTTTGATGGACCATGGAAGACCAACATATGAAGGAGCAATAACTGAAATTCAGCAGCCAGCTATTGAAGCTAATCATTTCGAAATCAAGCCGACAGTGATTCATATGCTTCAAGCATCGAGTCAGTTCTATGGACTACCTAATGAGGACGCAAATGACCATCTTGGAAATTTCATTGAATTAGCTGATAACTTCAAGTATCCTGGAGTATCTGATGATATTGTTAAGATACGAATGTTTTCATACATGCTTAGGGACAAGGCTAAACTATGGTACAAGCAACTTAAAGGTTTTCCAATAACCACGTGGGCAGAACTGACAAATGCTTTTCTGGATAAGTATTTCCCATATTCGAAGACAAGCAAGCTCGTCAAGGAGATAACCAATTTTGAACAATATGAAGGTGACTCTTTGAGTGAAACATGGGAAAGATTTAAGGAGTTACAAAGGAGTTGTCCTCACCATGGTTTATCGGAAGAATCGTTGCTCAAAACTTTTTATTTTAGCCTTTTACCAACAACTATGGGAACAGTTGATTCTGCCTCTAACAAAAATTTTCTAAGAAAGGAAAGAAGTGAAGCCTACCATATTTTGGAAGAGTTGGATACAACCAACAGGATAGTCGCAAATGAAAAAAGAAGGCAACCAATGAGAGAACTGAGAGAACTAACTGAGCAAAGCAAGAAGAGAGGAATGATTGAACTTGATGCTTCCTCATCATTTCAAGATCAATTGGATGTAATGGCAAAGCAATTACGAGATTTGACTTTAAACAAAGTTGATGCTGTTGCTATCCAACAAAATTGTGAAGCTTGTGGCAACATTGGCCATGAAATTAGTCAATGTGCCATGATGAACCAACAAATTGAGCCAGTTAATTTTGTTAGTGGTCAGAAACAAGGAGGAAACCGAATGGGGAATAACCCATATTCTTCAACATATAACCCTGGATGGAGAAATCATCCTAACTTCTCATGGAAAGATAGAAGTAATGATAACAATATGGCAATTATATCTGATAAAGGACTACCATTACATGCACCACAACAAGGACCACCACCTGGTTTTCAACCACGTGGGTTTTTGGGAGAAAGAATGGGGGTCCTAGAGGAAAGATTTTACAAAGTAGAGAAATTCATCTAATAAACTGGGGAATCATCCACTAACCAAAGCCAAATATTGAAGGCCTTGGCAAGCCAAGAAGCAAGGCAAAACAATTTGGAACAATTCCTTAGGGGGCAATCAACTGCCATACGCAACATGGAAATACAACTTGGGAAAATTGCAAAGGCAAATGCCCAAAGAGCTTCAGGGTCACTCCCAAGCTCTACTGAAGAAAATCCTCGAGGTCACGTTAATGCTATTGCCTTAAGAAGTGGGAAGGAATTAGCCTCTCAAACAGCTAAAGAGAAGACTAAGGAAACTAACATTCAGATCCCTGACCAAGACAAGGTAGAAGAAGTATAGCATGAGGAAAATTCACAAAAGGAAGTTGCAGAGGAAGAAGAAGTTTACGTACCGCCACCACCAATGATTTCAATTCTACCTTATCCTCAGAGGGTAAAGAGAAAGTCGGGAATGGATGAGAAATTTCTCCATTTTATAAAAAAAATGAAGGATGTATAGATTAGTGTCTCTTTTCTTGAGATGCTAGATCAAGTTCCACACTATGCCAAATTTCTAAAGGAACTCATGACTAAGAAGAGAAAGTGGAAAGATAAAGAGACAGTCGCCCTCATGGCAGATTGTAGCTCTCTAATCTTGAAAAATATTCCCACTAAGCTTCAAGATCCTAGGAGTTTCACTATTCTTAGTTTTATTAGTGACACTGAGTTTCCAAAGTGTTTATGTGATTTAGGCACAAGTATTAACTTGATGCCTTTATCAACATTTTGAAAACTAGGGCTATGTGAAGTTAAGCCGACTTCTATGCTACTCCAGTTGGCAGACCAGACAATAAAGAAACCATTCGGTGTAGTTGAGGATGTCTTGGTAAAGATTAATAAGTTCATCTTTCCAGTTGACTTTGTGGTTTTGGATTTTTCTGAGGACAAGAATTGTCCATTAATTTTTGACAGATCCTTCCTCAACATAGCACATGCATTGGTAGATGTGCATAATGGTAAATTGGTTCTCCGAATTGGAGATGAGAAGGTTGAGTTTAATATGATAAGTGTGATGCGCCATCCTCTTGATGAGGGGATATGCATGAAAATTAACGTTGTTGATGAATGTATCCTCGAATTCTGCAAAGAAAATATCTGTAGAATTGAGGATAAAGGACAACATGAAGAAGAGGAGGAAATTGAGGACGAAGTTAAGGAGGAAGTTGAAAGGAAAAGTTTACTTGAGGAATTGGAAATTCATCTGAAATATTAAACTCAACCCTCAATTGTGAAAGCTCCATCCTTGGAGTTGAAAGAACTACCACCGTATCTAAGGTATGCATTCTTAATAGATGGAGGGAGGTTACCAATTATAATCTCAAATAAGCTCTCCAAGGATGAAGAGGAGAAAGTGCTTACAATTGTGAACAAATGGATTAAGGCAATTGTTTGGCAAATCTCAGACACCAAGGGGATAAGCCCAGAAATTGTGATGCACCATATTTACATAGAGGATGGAGCAATGCCGAGGGTAGACTGACAAAGGAGACTTAATCCAAACATGAAGGAGGTTGTGAAGAAGGAGGTGATTTAGCTTCTAGAAGCTGGAATTATTTATCCAATTTCGAATAGTAAGTGGGTTAGTCCAATCAATTGTGTCTCCAAGAAAGGGGGAATGACAGTAGTAATCAATGATAAGGGGGAACTCATTCCAACACGTACTATGACCAGTTGGAGGGTGTGCGTTGACTATAGAAAATTGAATGACACCACACGGAAGGATCACTTCCCTTTGCCATTCATTGATCAAATGTTAGAAAGAATAGCAGGGTATTCTAACTATTGCTTTTTGGATGGGTACTCAGGGTACAACCAAATAGCGATATACCCAGAGATCAGGAGAAGACATCTTTCACCTGTCCCTTTGGTATATTTGCTTACCACAGAATACCTTTTGGATTAAGTTGTGCCCCAGCAACATTCCAACATTGTATGGAGTCCATATTTTGGGAGATGAACGAGAAGATTATGGAAATTTTTATGGATGACTTCTCTGTATTTGGAAATTCATTTGATCATTGTCTGGAAAATCTTGATAAGGTACTGGAAAGATGTGAGGAAAAGAATCTTGTGCTCAACTGGGAAAAGTGCCATTTTATAGTAGATAAAGGAATAGTTCTTGGGCACAAGATTTCTAAAGTTGGAATGGAAGTGGACAGAGTTAAGACGGATGCGATAGAGAAGATGATTGCACCAACCACAGTTAAAGGAATTAGAGCCTTTCTGGGTCATGCGGGCTTTTATCGAAGATTCATCAAGAACTTCTCTCTAATTGCCAAGCCTCTCACAAACTTGTTCGTGAAGGATGTGGCCTTTAATTTTGACGAGCAATGTCAGAAGGCATTTGATGCCTTAAAGAAAGCTTTAGTAACAGCTCCGGTTATTTCATTACCGGATTAGAAACTTCCATTTGAGCTAATGTGTGACGCAAGTGACCTAGCTTTGAGTTGTGTGCTTGGACAGAAGAAAGAGGGGAAGTTACATGTCATTTACTATTCTAATAGAGTATTGGCAGGAGCACAACTCAATTATATAACCACAGAGAAAGAGTTACTTGCGGTCATCTATGCTTGTGACAAATTCAGAGCATACTTGCTTAGTTCAAAAGTTATAGTCTATACTGACCATGCTGCTTTGAAGTATTTATTCTCAAAGCAAGATGCTAAACCTCGCTTGATGCGCTGGATTTTGTTACTTCAAGAATTTGACTTATTAATCAAGGATAAGAAAGGAGCTGAAAATGTTGTCGCAGATCATCTCTCTCAGTTAGAGAAAAGCGACGGGATAGAGAAAAATGGTAAGATACATGAAGAGTTTCCTAATGAAACTCTGATGAAAATAAGTAGAGTAGAAGCCCCCTGGTATGCAGATTTTACCAACATTTTAGTCGGAGAAATTATTCCAGCAGGCCTAAGTTATCCTCAAAAGAAGAAATTCCTAAGGGATGCTAAATTGTTTGTTTGGGATGATCCATATCTCTTTAAGAGATGTAATGATGGGGTGCTTCGATAGTGCATTGCTGATTAGAAAATAGCTAATGTTTTAGAGTAATATCACAACACATAGAGATGCACGTACCTATGTGGAACAATGTGATCACTGCTAGAGAATGGGTAACATCTCAAAAAGGAATGAGATGCCATTATCTGGTATTTTAGAGGTTGAGCTCTTTGACGTGTGGGGGTTAGACTTTATGGGACCTTTTCCTATATCGTATGGCAATAAATACATCTTGGTTGGAGTTGACTACATTTCAAAGTGGGTAGAAACTTTGGCGTCGCCTGCAAATGACGATAGAGTTGTTATCCTATTTCTTAAAAAACTCTTCTCGAGATTTGGAGTGCCATGAGCAATAATCAATAATGGTGGATCACATTTCTGCAACAAACCATTCAAAGTCCTGCTTAAAAGATATGGGATAACTCATAAGGTGCAACACCTTATTGTCCCCAAACAAGTAGACAGGTGGAGCTTTCAAATCGAGAGCTCAAAAAGATTTTGGAAAAAACGGTTGGATCGGCTAGGAAAGATTGGTCGAATAAGCTCGATGATGCCTTATGGGCATATCGAATGGCATTTAAAACTCTAATAGGAATGTCGCCTTATAGGATAGTTTATGGCAAAGCATGTCATCTTCTTGTGGAACTTGAGCAATGTGCGTTTTGGGCCATCAAGATCCTTAACTACGATTACAAAAAGGCGGGAGAACGAAGAATTCTCCAACTCTATGAGTTGGAAGAAATTCGAGATCTTGCATTTGAAAGCTCAAGACTCTACAAGGAAAAGACAAAAAAGAGACATGATGCCCATATTATCAGAAAAGATTTTAAAGAGGGTCAACATGTTCTTCTTTTTAACTCTAGCTTTAAACTCTTCCCTGGGAAGCTCAAATCTAAATGGAGCGGACCTTACATGATTATTAAGATGTTCCCTTTTAGGGCACTTGATTTACAAAGTACCAAGGGAGAGGTTTTTAGAGTTAACGGCCAACAATGTAAAATCTACCTTAGAGGAGGCATCATTAATCAAATTGCAGAAGTGCAATTGGTTAATATGTTTTATAAGGCATAAACAAAGTAGTCAAGCTGACGACGTTAAATTAGCATGTCTAGGGTAATTTTTATTTTTATTATTATTTACTTTTATTATTTTACTAATAGGGTTTATTTTATTTTCTTTCACATGCAGAGTATTAAGCGCTGTGACCTGGTTAATACGAGAAACTTGACTAGGCTTAGAGCTAAAAAAGTCGCAAGGAAAGGTAGTTCATCAAGGTACACTAACTTGGAGTTGTGCATTTTGCAAAGGTCAGCGTTAGATTTGCAAATATATTTTGTGTCAAGTACATAAGTTTAGTGAGAGTCTTAGTTTTTAGAAGAATCCCGATAGATGTTTGCCTGATCATTCTGAGAAGGGCAAAAGAAAACTTGAAAATTGAGCGAAGAGACGAGAACTTCTTGAGGCATTCACGAGGAACATCAAGGAGTGCTTACAAGAACAGAATGAGAAAGTTTGGATTCTGCCACAAGTGTGGTAAATTAGAGCATGACAGTGTTTGTAGCAAACATAGCACTATATCGCAAACTGAGCGAACTGTCCTTCTAAGATAAGACCCTGTTAGGCTTAAAGCTGAAAAGGCTGCGAGACCAGGTAGTTCGTCTTCGTATGCAATTGAAGAGCTTTGTGAGCTACGGATATCAAAGTTGCATCTTTGATGGTGATTGCATTTGAGATAGTACTATATGCCAACCGAGCGACGTGCTATTACGTCGTGACCCTACTAGGATTAGTGCCAAAAAGGTTGCGATAACTGACAATCCATCAAAAGATAATGACCCATCATAATGGGGCGTCTGGTTTTCAAGCTTTCTAGAAATGCAGCGTATATAAAAAAAATTAGTTTAGATGTACATTTGTGTGTGTTGTTATCACAATTTGTTAGTTTAAGTGTTGTTAGTTAGTTAGCATAGGTAGAATATAAATGGCAAAAGCTATTTTCACAAAAAATGCACTACCTGGAACATGCCTGAAATAATTAGTGCACGCCAATTATGCCCAAGATCACAACCTGGTGTGCACTAGACAAAGGTGGCGTGCGCCAAAAATGGAAAAAATGGAAAACCTGGCGTACGCTAGCTAGGTCAGATTGGGGACTATATATTCGGCAGCAGCCAATTTTTGCTCATAATTCACCATCACCCAGAATTCTCAAATCTGAAAACTCAGATCTACACTTGCCCAAGCATTCTGGATACTTTGCCCGCATTACCTATCTGAAAACACAATCCACAATGTCAGGAGCTGAAGGATCAAGCCGAATCATCAGGAGGAACACAGGGAAGCGCGCGCGGACTCCTACACCATCAGGGTCAGATTCTTCATCAGATCGACCCAGAGACATTCGCTACCACTACAATACTCCCTTCGCAATCTTCAATGATTGGGAGGGAGAGAGGTACCAAAGATTTTCTCGACTTACTACCTTAAGTCATTTCAAGATTAATTGGAATAACATGACAATCTTAGAGGTAGTTGATGAGTTGACTGCGGCTATCGAGAAGTTAAGTTGGGGTTATTTCACTGAGAGAGGCATTTTGGCTAGACAGGAACTAGTGCTAGAATTCTATTATACCTTGCAGATTGAGGCAAATAGGGGTTCATTCACTGCACGAGTTTTTGATACTGAGTTTACAATGGATGAACGTGATTTCAATTTCCTGTTTGACCTTAAATCTGGTGGGGGAGCTTTAGATTTTAAACCTACTAGTCAGGCCTACCAAGCATGGCATGAGATTACAGGATTTGAGAGATACGAGTCAGGGAGGGTGCCTAATACGCTGATTAGAGAACCACATTTAGGAATCCTCCATCGTTTTATGACTCTGACCTTCTCTGGTCAATGGGAAGAGTCTAAGGTATTCAGATCTCAGCTATATGCCATCGACTGCCTCCACCACGATGTTAGGTTTAGCACTTATGCCATAGTGGTTGACTGCTTTGCACATTCGATTAGCGATAGGGAACCTAGGTATCTATACCTAGGTCATATCATTTCTCGTATTGCACGTCACCATTTTTCTACGAGATTTTAGAGAACATAGGGTCATATATGGAGCCAGTAGATCTTGATAAGCTCTAGTATAACAAGCTAATCAAGAGGACGATGATGAGAGATGGCGAGGAGATAGTGTGGTACAAGCCATGGGAGGAGCCCCAGGCGGTCCTAGCGACCCTTACTAGATTGGGCCTTCCACTACTGGCACAAGTGCTAGACCCTCATGAGCAGGACCGGGAGGAGGAGCATCATGATGAGGCTGGACCCAGCCATCAGTCTCCACACCCATAGGTAGATCTTTATAACCAGTTTTCTACGATGCAGTTGCAGCTGTAGGGCTATGGAGACCAGCTTCAGGGATATGGTGCATAGCTTCAGCATTTGACATCAGTGACTGCTCGCATGGAGGCGCAGCAGAGAGTTGAGATAGAGGAGCAGTGTGCCTTCAAAGTTGAGCAGAGGGCACAAACAGCGTGGATGCGATAGTGGGCCAAGAACTTTGGTAGTGGATTTTCCTTTCCACTACAGTTGCCATCACGAGATTGACAGGGAACTCCTAATTCCTTATTTTTTTTATTTTTGTTTTACTTTATTTATTTGCTCTTTTGTGTGTTAGATTTTTTGTTAAGTGTGTTTGTTTGCTTATCTTTGCTTTTGATTTCTTGCATATTTGTATTTTTACTTTTGTGTGATATTTGTGATTTTGTATGCGTGTATTAGACACCTTGAGGACATTGTTTCATTCAAGTATGGGGGAGGGTTCCTTCCAAGAATGTTTCTTGTTAGGATGTTTAGAGTGTCTAGGACGTATAGGTTTAGACTTGGCATGAATTTATCAAAAATTTGACCCCCCTCAAAATTTTTCAACTTGTGTTAGAATTTTATCAAACTCTTAGTTTAGGATTTTAGCCAACGGATGAGACACTAGTCTCTATTTTTCATGAGGTGCATACTAGTGTTAGTTAATCGAGGCATCCTATTAGTACTTATCGTGGTCTAGGTTGCGTGGAAGTTGTGAGAAGATGGGGCATTCTTTGATATTTGAGCCTAGAGCCTTAGAGCCAAAATCCTTTATTACCATTTGCGTAAAACCATTTGAGCCGAGCCTTTTTATTGATCTTAGATGAGGAAGCCAACTTTGAGCCTATTATCTATCATCATCCCTACCTTTGATCATCCGATTCGAGGACTTATAGTTTGCACTTATTAGGAATATTTGTATTATGAGTAGTCGGTATCTGAAACCGATTTGGGGTATATCTTAGGATTTTTATAGTTTATGACCATGTTGAGAAACCGAGTTTTGCCTAGATACATGCATAAGTTATAATGTGTTGAATGTAAGAAAAAGAAAAAGAAGTGAAAAAGGAAAGAAAAGAAAAAGAAAAGAAAAGAGGAGTGAAAAAGAAAAGAAAAAGAATGTGAAGTTGAATAAGCATAAGTTCAGGCAAAACTTGAGCTTCTAGGTCTTAGTATATTGGGATATGGGGGAGTGTAAGTTTATTATACTTGGTGAGGATGTTTTAGATTAGGCGAGAGACTGCTTAGTTCATGTATTGAGTCCTCGGATTGGGTGGTTTAGCCACTTTCCATATATTTTTACCTCACCCTGACCTTCAGCCCCATTACAACCTAATGAAAAAGCCCCTCCGATCATTGACAACCATTGCGATTTTTAGATAGTGCTGAGTAGGATGTAGGATGCTTTAAGATATTGACCTGTATGCGAGTGATAGGAAGTTGACCATACATATTATATGAGTGATACACTTTACTATCCTTGAGAGTTTAACCCTCTAGTGTCGAGGTCCCTATTAGTTCGTAGTGTTTTGTGCTTTGGAATTGATGAACTAACTAAGTTTATGATGAGATTTTTATATAAGTTGATATTTTTGAGGGAAGTTAAGTTTTGATCGAGTCTTGCCAAGTCTTTACCTCATTTTGTGTTTGTGTGTGTTTTTGTGATTTTTGTTTTGTTGTTGTCCGCATTTGAGTCTTGCTTGGGGACAAGCAAAGATTCAAGTGTGGGGGTGTGATGAGTGCTTAAAACACTCATTACTTTTGTTCATTTTTAGTTTGTTTTTAGTATTTTTGGTTGTTTTATCTGAGTTTTAGTTATCTTTGTTGTAGTTTTGTTTATTTCATGTTTTTAGTTGTGTATTTTGTTTCTCATTATGTTTTATGGTTTTAGGAGCTAATTCGAGGAAATGGATGACGACCGAGCAAGACGAGCGGATGCATGGACGAAAGGAAAGATGCAAAGGCGAGAAGAACAAAGCTGAGGAGCTGGCGCACGCCAGAAGAAGGTGGCGCATGCCTGAAAAGGAATAGAAGCGAACGACCACGAGCAAGAATGACCAGATGCAAATGACCGAGCACCTGAGAATCTGGCGCACGCTAGGATGAGTTGGCGCACGCCAGACCAGACAGTGACAGAACTGCCACTAGCCTCTTTGAGTGGAAAACATTGGAGGGGGCCATGCACTCAGGATTTTTGGCCTTCTTGTGCCCATGGCAGACCATTTTGGAGTAGAGGGTGCATAGTAGTTAGGATATTATGTTAGTTTATATTTGTTTTGACTTTTGACTTTTGTTGGATGTTAATAATGAGCATTAGTGTAGAATAGTGTAGAGTGTGTGAGAGAGAGGTGGGCAGCACGAATTTTGGCCATCCTTTCTATGAAGAACGTGAGGAAGAAAGCTGACAAAAATCTTGTAAAGCTTTCTTCTCTAGTACTCTTCATTTTGTTAATTAATGCTAAGTATGTTTATGTTTTTTATTATATTGTTCTTTGCAAGCATGTGTGAGTAGTTAATTCTGTGAGTTTGGTGTATTGAAGCTAATAAATAGTAACGGTTTAGAGGGTTAAAATCATGATGAACATGTCAAACTAACGAACCTAATGCCATGCTAAACTTGCTTGATCACCAAGGTTAGAAGTTAGTTTAAACTTGAAATCGAGAGGAGATGGTTTAAATGGAAATGTTAGTTAGATAAGTTGCTGGTTTGAGTTGCTAATACTCTTACTCAGTGATTTATTGTCTTTAAAATGATGCATATAGTTGGTTCTTTACTGTGCTTAGTTGGTTTTTGGGGTCGAGAGAACATCTAACTATTCTAAGCATAGCAAAGAAGCAATTTAGGCCATTCTAGCACGAGAGTGCAGTTTGGTTGTTTTTGAAATACTTGGACCATGTTATGTACTTAGTAAACTCTCTGAATTTGTTGATTATTGTGGTTTTAAGTTCACTTTGCTCATTTGTGCTTATTAAGTTGTTAAAAATCTATTTTGAAAACCAAACCTTCAAAGTAGCTAAGCTCATAATTTGTTAGATTCGTAATCTGACTTAGAACGAGTGTTTAAATCAAACCACTTCATAAATTGAACTTAGACGAGTTACTAAACTAAGTTGATGCTTTAAACTCGGTCCTTGTGGGACGATATTCCCGTACTTACTCATTTGTGCAACTCTGTTGGAAATTCTGCTATCTTGGCGCATGCCAGGTATAGTTGGCGTATGCCAACTTGGTCCATCCGAGGCAAAAATTCTCACGCTAGAAGAGTTGGCATACTCCAACTCTTCTAAATTGTTAGATGACCTGTCACCTAGAAAAATAGCAGAAAACTTATAAGGATAAGAGCAGACCCTCTTGTCTGAGAGCGAAACAAGTTTACGTAGTCTAAAGATATTAAATCCATTCTTAATAACGGTTCTCCCAAATTTATGTCTATGACATATATGTCTAGACTTTCTATTATACTCATT
>SOPF01032054.1:0-19135 GCA_012979155.1 Hypericum perforatum
ATCATGATTAGACAAAACAAGTTAAGCCACATATGTTGAGACTATTAAAACTTGGGTATTCATCTAAAAATAAAACCGCACAAAAGTCAGTTCTTTATTTTCTTTTCAAAATTCGGCAGCTCTCACCTTGTCTTGATTTATCACATAACAGATCTTACAAATGGATAGCCAATAAGGGGAATCTAAATATCGGATTTGGAAAATAAAAATCAAATACAGGGATTGAAACACTCATGATCAGACAAAACAATTTAAGTCACATATGTGGAGACAATCAAAACTTGGTTATTCATCTAAATCCAACCAAAATTAACAAATATTGGACCCATTCAGACTGCAAATCTAACTCAAACCTATAGTTCGTTCAGCAAACATTAGTAAAGGTAAACATAACTAAAGTAAACACAATTCATCCTTGACCTCAAGTCAGCTAACATAGCCTATAATTCAGTCTTAAACAGCAGTAAACAAACATAATTAAAAGTAAACACAATTCGATCTTTAACCTTAAGTCAGCAAACGTAGGCCACAATTCAGTCTTAACCTAAAGTCAGCAAACATAGCGCATGATTCAGTCTTAAGTCTTAAATGAGCAAACATAGCACATAATTAAGTCTTAACATAAATATAGCCCATAACTAGTCTTGAACCAAACGACCACAACACAATTGATAGCCACCACGTTGGCCTTCCTTACTTGCTCTTCTTGGCTTTCTTCTGAGCCTCTTTCTTTGCTTTCTGCTTATCATTTTCCTCCTATATTGCCTTCTCATGTTCCTTCAATGATTTCTCTGCATTCTCCCTGGCTTTCTTTTCTTTGTAACATTTTATATAGTGGTCACAATGACCAATGTTGGAATCCATCCGAACCACACTACAAGCTTCGCATCTCATAGGTGTGGGATCAGCAAACTTTGAATTCTTAACCATCTACAATGATAATACTGAAACAGATTAGGAACGACAATATAAAAAACCAAATCAATAAGGAAAACAAATAACAAAAATAGATCAATATAAGTCTTTCAGACCAAATTCCTTGAGCAAATTTTCAATTAAAGAAATAAGGAGAACAAATACCAAAAACAGATCAATAATGTAATGCTTTTAAAAGTAGAAACAAAAGAAACATGAAAACAAATACATACAAACAAGAAAAACAAATTTATGAGAGGCCCTCCACTAATATACAATGTTCTAAATTTTGAAAATAGTTTGAGGGACAAGATGCAGACATGGATTTCTGAATAAATAAAAATTGGAAAGAAATATTTAGTATAAATATTGAAACAAAAAGCATGGCTGACAAGGAAAAAAAGCCACTAAAAAGGAACAAAAGACAAGAAAAAATAGTAAATTAAACAAGAAAACCAGATCTATCAGATCCACGAATATACAATGTTCAAAATTTCGAAAATACTTGCAGACACAGTCTTTGGATTTCTGAATAAATAAAAATTGGAAAGAATTATTTAGTATAAATAATTAAGCAAAAAGCATGGCTGATAAAGAAAAGAAGCCACTAAAAAGGAACAAAAGACAAGGAAAAACAGTAAATACAAAAAAGAACACCAGATCTATCAGAGGCCCTCCACTAATATACAATGTTCAAAATTTTGAAAATACTTGCACATACAGAAGTCTTTGGACTAATCAGTTATTTTAAAAAATAATAAATTTTACACCACGGCATTATACTAATTGAAACTTAAAACTCCTATATAATAACAATATATTGAGCAATCAAACACTTGTTATTCATCTTATTCTGTTGATAAGATAAACAAGTTTAGGATTACTTCAAAATAGTATCCGAGCTTGATATGGTTTTCCAATTTTTTTTTAATTTGTTGTGTTTGCTAGTTATTTAGTTTGTTTGTTATTTTTCTCTACTATCTTTGTTTTCTTTATACATGAACTACTTTTAAAAGCAACTAACATTATTATTCTATTTCTTTTATTTGTTCTCCTTTGTATTTGTTGTTTTTTGTAGTCATTTAGTTTGTTTGTTGTTTTCCTCTATTATCTTTTTCTTCTTGTTTGTTACGTGAACTAGTTGTCCTGATTCTATTATTGTTCTCCTTTGTATTTGTTGTTTTTACTAGTGGTTTAGTTTGTTTGTTATTTTCCACTATTATCTTTTTCTTCTTGTTTATTTTGTTTTCTTTGTACATGAACTACTTTTAAAAGCAAATAACATTATTTTTCTGTTTCTGTTATTTGTTCTCTTTTGTATTTGTTGTTTTTGCTATTCGTTTAGTTTGTTTATTGTTTTCCTCTATTATCTTTTTCTTCTTGTTTGTTTTGTTTTCTTTGTATTTGAACTACTTTTAAAAGAATATAACATTACTATGCTATTTATGTTATTTTGTTCTCCATTTGTTTTTGTTGTTTTTGATAATCGTTTAGTTTGTTTGTTGTTTTTCTTTATTATCTTTTCCTTCTTGTTTGTTTTGTTTTCTTTGTACGTGAACTACTTTTAAAAACAAATAACATTATTGTTTTGTTTTTGTTATTTGTTCTCCTTTGTTTTTTTAATCGATAGTTTTCTTAAGGAATTTGTTTGAAAGGCTTTAGAGTTGAACGTATCTGAGAAACTGATTTGGTTTTTTATACTATTGTCGTTCCTAGTCTTTGGATTTGATCTTTGGTTCTTGTTTACTGATTTACACAAACAACTGAATGTTGTTGTCTCTTAAGTACTTTTAAAACCAAATAACATTACATTTTCTTTATTGAAATTTTGTTCACGAAGCTTGGTTTAAAAACACTTGGTTTATATCTATTATGAATTCAAATGTTATGGTTTAGAACATGTTTTGTGTTTTTTCCAACAATTTTTATGCCAAAGAATGTCAATAGTTTAGTATTGTCATAGTAGATGATTAAGAAATCAAAATTTTCCTTGGATATAGTTTTTTTAAGCTTTGTTATATTAACCTCAACGTTCCCTTTAGCTTTGAAAACTTGTTATATATTTTTACAGAGTTCGATACTTATTGATATTGTATTTTGTTAGCATTCGAGTACAATTGTCTATTAAAGCATTATTGCAATCCATTTGATAGTGACTAGGCATTATATCTTTGTCTTTGTTTTAGGTGATCTTGCCATCCTCAAGTCATTGATTTTTTTAGATGGCACCAAAGTCCTCGCTAACTGGTCTTAACTACATCAATATTTACTCAAATTATGGTGAAAAAAGAGATGATTGCTACACCGTTTGTTCAGAGCATAAAAGAAAATATGAGAAAGTTCAAAAAGACAAGCAAAATGAGGAGAAAGCTATTGCAGCCAATGAGAAGGCCTTGAAAGAGGAGAATGATATCCAAAAGGCCAAGAAGGAGGCCAAGGCCAAGAACAAGAAGGGAAAGACAAGAAGGGGAAGGCAGAGTAAATAATTATTATCACTATTACTATCTCCTTGATGTATTTGAACTTAAAGGTCAGAATTAACGGAAGGCAAAATGACGAAGTGATGATTGGATAGAGTAAATAATTACTGCGACTTTTACAATCTATGTGATGATTTTACGAGTGTGTGGCCCGATGGCAACCAAATTGTGGCCTGTTGACAAGATAAATAAACATCTAGTCAAATCCATCCAAAAAATGAAAGATTTCAAGATCTAAATCAAGTTGAAATTAGGATTTCAAGATTCTAAGTATACAAAGAACAAAACTTCGAACAAAATATAGACACCCTTGCATAAAGCTCATTTGCAAATTACTCCAATAAGAAAAAGCAAAATAGGAGATACAAAGATTATAGACAAAGAAAAAATCTTGAAACAAGACAAACAAACATTTGGTTAGATCTATAAAAAAAAGAGATTTCAAGATCTAAATCAATTTGAAAACTAATTTCACAAGGGGGAAAGGGATTTCAAGAATCAAGGATACAAAGAACAAAACTTTGAACAAAATAGGAGATACAAAGATTATAGACAAAGAAAAAATCTTGAAATAAGACAAAAAAAACATTTGGTTACATCCATCTAAAAAATGAAAGATTTGAAGATCTAAATCAATTTGAAAATTAATTTCAGAAGGGGGAAAGGAATTTCAAGAATCAAGTATACAAATAACGAGACTTTAAACATGGCAGATTGAAAATGGATATGCAACAAATCGAAGAATCAATAGATCCATGGATTGCATATTCACAGATTCCATAAAAAAAGACTTTAAAGAACAACGACACATATAACCACTTCGCGAGGGGTTTGCCTCCTCATGCTCTTCGCTTTCCCCGACATCATCTGATTTGACATTTGGGGAAACTCCATGAATGAGAGACTAAACATATATATTCTAAGACTACCGGTACCTGCATTCTCGAAGCAATCTATGCCCAGCCATCTCTGAAATAAATAATTAATTTTTCACTCATCCACATCATCCCAACCCTTTACTCAATTTTCCACCCACACTCACATCTTAATCCCAATCCATCCCCAACCAATAAACGATAATATCTTTTTCATCCACATCATCAATCCAATTTACTTTAATTTTTCTTTCACCCACATATTATCTAAGATAGTTTTGTAATCATATGATTTTTTTTTAAATAAACATGAATGTAAATTTTATATTTTTCATTAAAAAATAAATATAAAAAATAAAACATATAATTTGGATGAGTAAAATTTTTTAATTGAAAATAGACCGAATTACAGAAGATAGAAGTTTGGTTTTGGTGTGAAAATAGGTTGATATATGAAATCTATTTATAGGGAGTATAAAAATGACTATTTGCAAATCATTTATTTTTTAAGAAGTAAGAGATAATTATAAAAAATTTTCCACCTCAAACTCTATCTTTAAAAAATTTATGTGAACAAATAATATTGTGCCAAATACATGAAGTAGTATAAAAAATAGGATTAAAAAACCAAAAAAAATCCATGTGGTCCCTCCTGCCTCCCCAGACCGGGGTGGTTACCCATCCTCAGTCGGCATCACTTCCCAACCCATTTTTTTTATTTCCTGCACATGAGTTGCACGCACCCCATCCCCGAGATGAATGGGTATGCCAGTGCACAAGGTCTAAGATGAATACCCAGTCAAGATCCCATAAGGTGATGTTAACGAGGGTTCACTAGGGAGGTTTTTTTTACGAAATAAGTGGCGCAAAGCCTATATAGATAATCAGATTATAATATACACAAATAAAGTACAAGACAAACAAACAGAAATTGAAACCAGGCCGATGAGCGTAAGGTGGCATAGGAGGGGAGTGAAAGGCGATCTAAAAGACCAAAGAGTCATCGATTGAGGCGGGGTTCTACCGAAGCAAGATTCGACAAGTAATCTGAAGACAAAGTCAAGAGGACTACTGAGAGTGAACTCAGTAGATCGCCAAAGTCGACATAAATTGACCAAGGCAAGGATCTTCACCCACAGACATCAGACAAGCAACGAGATCCGAATGAAGGAAAGCATAAAACAACAAAAACAACGCAAACATTCGACGAGACCACGAAACACATATGGCTCGAAAGAGTAAACAACATAGACATAAAAACCATAAAGCAAGACAAATATAATAGATACAGTTAACTGGGGAGGAGGTTGACGATGACCAACCCCCTCAGTGAGCCCCAACGAGTGCTCTAGACAAGCTGAGAAAGAGGCTAGTCGAGTACTAAGGAGTCGGGCGACAGAGGTGCGAGGCCTGAGCCGGCAAGGAATGGGGGGATGGCCTGAGGAGGGCTATTACCGATGATGGGGTTGTTGTAGAGCTCGGACCTAAGAGGAAGACGACCTAGGAGGAAAGTTAAGAAACTCGGACATCGAGGTACTAGCGAGGGGGACAGCCTGCGACCTTCGGAATATGAGGGGGCAGACGGACGGTAGTCGGAGGCCAGATCTACTGCTGGGGGCAGGACTTGTTGCTCCAAGAGGCCGAATCTATTAACAACGGGTTTGGACGGTGATGTCAAGGATGGAAGAGTCAAACTGTTAGGAGAGGAGAGGAAAAAAGGGGGGGAGAGGAAAGAAAGTAGGAAGCGTCGGCTATGAGGAGATGTCTCCAGGGAGGAGATAGTGGCTCCAGGGAGGAGAGATGGTGGCTCTAGGGAGGAGAGAGAGAGGGGGGAAGAAGCTCTAGAAAGATTAAGGTGGAAGAATGGGTGGTGATGGGGTGGTTAGGAGAGGGAGATGGCTGCTAAAAAAGTTAAAAGGGTATAAAACCCTAATTGGCTCCATTAAAGGGAGAGAGAGGAGAGAGTTGTCCCAGAGAAAAGTGCAGTTA
Source organism: Hypericum perforatum (assembly GCA_012979155.1). NCBI lineage: Eukaryota > Viridiplantae > Streptophyta > Magnoliopsida > Malpighiales > Hypericaceae > Hypericum > Hypericum perforatum. Next base: position 6,260 of record SOPF01032054.1, read on the forward strand.
CTAGGAAGCTGGGACAAGACTTAAAAGAGAGATTGTGAAGGAAAGAGATGAGAGAATTTAAGAAGCTTGTAAGAAACACATGAAAGATTGATTGCCTGAGAGGTTATATATCTTAAAAATTAAGAGTAGACTGGGCAAATTATGACTGACATGATGTGTGAACGAGTCACTTGTTCCCTACAACTAGATTTACCAAAAAATCCTTTGAGACTTAATGTCTTCATTATAAAGTGAAAAAATATATCAAATAGAAAAAGAATTAATTTTTATTTTTAGATTGTTTTAAATTTGAATTAACTATTCATTCTAGGTTGAAAATATCATTTCATCAAAAAATTAGCCCCCCACCAAATTAATATACGAAATATTTAAATCTCTTTATTGATTTAAGTAAATAATTATAAGAGAATAATAATACTAAAATTAAAAATAAAAAATACAATAAAGGTTTTTTAAAGTCATATCTCCTATGCCAAAAACATATCACTTTTTTAAAAAAATCTTATGGAAATATTTAAATTTGATCTTGTTTATAGTAAAATAATTCAAATTTGGGATTATAATATTAAATAAATCTTATATTCGAATTAAAATATTTTTATGAAGAGATAATTAATAATATAAAATTTATCAAACTAAATAATATAAAGTAATAAATATTTGTCAAATTTGTTAATTTTTTAAAGTTAGAATTGGAACCACTTGATATTTATTCTCTTTATGTAATTTACATACATATATTTTCTATTTTTTTAGTTAATATTAATATATTAATTATTTAAAGACAAAGTACAAATCTTTAATTTTCTTCAATGAGAATTTACTAAATTCCACCGAATCTGGACTCTGGGAAGTAGGAGGGTGAAGATGAATTGGAGCTAGAATGAAAGAAATATGAAATATTTTTACTTTTCAATTGAAAGGTCATTTTTTTTATTTTTCAAGTAATTTTTTACTGGAGAAAATTGAATATTCTACGATAAAAATTTGGTAGCATAATGAAATCAAACACAAGACTCTATCATTGATTTAGCTAAATACGGAAGATAAGTTGCTAATAATAAAACACTCAAATTTTCCAATAACTATCAAATAAAACTTCTCCATTAAATTAGCTTGCCTCATAAAGATTATTTTAATTTGTCATTATATTGGGTAATTGTTTTAACACTGTTTTTTATTATTTTTTGAAAAAACAAAATGTTAGTTTTCTTTCCGTGACTTTACAGTCAATTAATGTTACTATAGCTTTATTTTTGTCAACAGTTATCTTTTGGAGTTTCAAATACAAAAATTATATTTGTTCAATTATAATCAATTAATAGAACTAAATGCGAATGACCTTTTGTTGTCATAGTGGTCTGCTAGGGTACAATCGTGAGGGATGTAGCGATTAGCGATATAGAAGCAGCTGGGACAGAAAGACAATCCGACCTAATAATTGTTTGCTTTAAAATATAACTTAATTTATAAAAAATATATTTGAATTTGTCATGGATTTAATTAAATACAATGTATTTGTTAAATTTTCGAAGAGAGAATCCGATTCGCCTTCTAAATTTGCCAATTGATGTGTTAAAGAAAAGAAATATCGTGGAACGCTTTGCAAAGTGGTAAATTGGAAAGACAATTTCGAATTTCAAGTGTCTTGACGCACCGTCGATTGAAGCGTCTTTTACTGCCGGTTCCTTGGCTGCCGCACCGGGTCTTTGTTTTTTCGTCCAGTCTGGTCGGATCGTAAGTTGGACCAAAACTTTTTATTTTAAATACTTTACATATATGTAGATAAATAATATATATTTATCTTAAAAATTATTAATTCTAGTAAGTGTATAAATTAAAAAAAATTTAATTCTTCTTCTACAATAAATATTACAAACATTTTACAATAAATATTACAATTTTTTGTTACGCTTCTTCTACAATAAATATTACAACCTCTTTTAAGATAAATACTACAATTTTTTTCTACCCACCTATTTAATTTATTTTATTTTATTTTATTTTCTACATCACATTTTGATTTAACCAGAAAATTCTTGATTAATCAAACCTAACCTATTTTTTGATTTTGTCATTTTATTAAATTATTGGTCTAACCAGAAAATACTGTTGTCAAGTCTATATTTAACCCGACAGAACCCAAGATATTCTGATAGGACAAAAATCCAGATGTACCTATTTTTTCGGCATAGAGTATCTTCCGAAATACAGTTGGGCCTGTCGGATTCCAGATCAGACCGCGATATTGAAAACTATGAGACAAACAAGAAAGAAAGAAAAAAAAACAGTAAACGCATGTTTTTCTTCGATACTAATTTTTCATAATATACGTAAGCTAACCTGTTAAATCAAGTGATCTATTGTTTTAAGATTGTTTTAGTTCTTTTATTACAATCTTTATTATTTTATATCTCATCAAACTAGTAACTGTTATTGATTCAAATCTTATAATTGAAAAGTTGAAAAAAATTGAAAATTTAAATTCAAGTAAATTGTACTTAAATATTTCAACATTTTTATAAATATAATTACAAAAATTCAAAACTTTTATTCGAATTTGTTATTAGACTTTTAGATTTTGATAATTTTAACTTTGACGAATTGGTAGGGCAAGCGTCTAGCTAAGTATTGTGCAAGTTGCAAATCGTTGGGATGTTTCGTCAAATTACTTTACAACAAAGTTTGTAATTTTTTCAATGAACCAGTTTTTTTTTCACCCCAAATTTTCTTCCTAAAAAATCAGAGAGTTTTGTCACTGTTTAATTTTGTAATTCAACTCAAAGATAAATTGTACAAGTAGATCCAAAAATAAAATAACTAACAAAATTACATATACATGAATCAAACAAAGACATGGACATAGTTGGGATGCCTGGTTTAAGATTGATAAAAAAAGGTTGTCTCTATTTTAAGTTTCTGGAATATCAATCACTTGCCAGTTTTGGTGCACCAGAATCGTCGCTCTCCAAAAAAAAAATAAAAAATGAGCCCCATACGATACACAACAAGATTATGGCTCCATCACCAATGTCGTACCTCTGTGGAATGCATCATAATGCAAATGAAGTATCAGACAGATTCCTTGGAAGTGTGATTACTGAAAATATCAAGATAAAGTCATTATGTTACGATGAATGGTTAGCATTTTGGTGCATAGTTGAGGCTAAAATATGGGCGTGTTAAGAATTTAATAACTCAAAAGACAAAACACACTAAAAAAATAAATATTAGAAATTAAGTAATTCAATTCAATGTCGATGTTTAAGAAAATTTTATTGATACATTTGAATTACAAAACCATGCAGAAACATAGGGTAACAAATCTCTATCAAAACATCAAAACATATTGGGCAAATAAAGGACGCCAATATCAAAACATCTTGGGCAGGGGAAATAAGTAACAAAACAAGAGACAAGCTCCAGGAATAAAACTAGGAAACCCAAGACACTACCCAGTCTGCCCCCGCCTGGCAAAAGGTTCAAAGGCCCATCAAGTAATTGCAACCATCGAACCACTCCAAAATCCAGAAAGGAAGCAGAAGAGACGATCAATACTCCACCATCCACCACACCCATCGCATGAGCTACCTTCCTACATGGACGAAGTGGAGCTCCGAAGATCATCCGTCAGCCAAGTTGGAAAGACAACATTAGGTGATTCACTCGGCTGTTGCAAGTGGTTATTATGAACGATCTCGGACTTTAAACGACATTGGCAACCAAGAACTTGATTTGTAATAGGACTTGTTGAAGATAAAATAGTATCTACTTATCGGCGGATGCAGTTTTTTAATAGGAAAAATTGTAAATAACAAATTTATTCGCTATTAATTTTTAGATTGGTTGGTTTTGTATGACAGTGGAAACAATATAATTCTTTTCCGAGCTATCGCATTTCTCATTGGATTTTCGATAATTGGGTTTTAGTTGGGCCCTTGACTGCATTTCTCGAACGGCTTTACGAACGGGAACAATTGTCGGGTGGAGGGTTGGGAGATCTTTAAGGTTAATGGCTTGACGAGTAGGGAACTGGTTGAAAGTTCGTAAGTTCGTGTAAGGCATCGTAAGTCATGATATGCTTTTGATAGAACTGAACAAGGCTCCTCCGGCATCGACATCTATTTCTGTATATAAACTCTATTTCTGTATATAAACTACATGTCTTCATTTTGTACTTTGTAACCCCTCAAAAAGGAAAGAAAATATTTAAGGAAAAAGACATGTTACCCGCTTCCTTGTCTCCAAACGTTAATTAGGAAATTTTATTTATTGCAACAATAATAAAATTTTTTTGGGCTTTCCGAGACCCGTGGCGGTGATAAGCTATAATGTATTCCCAGGTCAACTAGTTTATGTTTCGACCAAAAAAAAAAAACTAGTTTTTGTTTACGTCAGAACATAAGTACGTCTGACCCTCTACACTGTTCCGTATTCGGTGGAGACAAGAACACCTCACACAGCTCTCCCTCTGGGCTCTGGCTCTGGGTAAAACAAAAGGATTAAAGGTTATCTCAAGAGCTGTTGGAATTGGATTTTGAAGGCGGAAGAAGGTCAACTGTTCTAGCCCCCATCCGTGTGTATGTTTCGTGGTTCTTTTCTTTTCAATTGTATTATTATTATTATTATATTGTATTATTATTATTATTATTATTATTATTATTATTATTATTATTATTATATTTTAAACCCTATTTTGGTATCCTCTTTTTCTTATTCATATGATTTCAACCATCTTAGATTTTCGCAAATTAATTCTGTATTTAATCGACTGTGTTTCTGTCGAATCCGTGTAAACTATTTATATGCATAAAGGCTGCTTGGCTTTCTTATTGATTTGATTTCAATCAGCCCATGTTTTTCGAGCATTAATTTGGTACTTATCTGTCGCTGTTTGCTGTGAAATCGGTTTACAACTTCAGGCTATCTTTGCTGCCTAAATTGGGTTTAGGTAGGAGATTTCTTCAAGCAACTTAATTCAATTTCAATTTACAACCTCAAACTTGTTTGCACAGGTATTCATAATCGGGAAATCTTCCCCTGTATAAGTACAAAGGGGACCTGATCCCTATTTTTTTTTAAAGAATTTATCTGTTCTCTATTCGGTGAAGCAAAAATAAGCAGGAAACCCTCCTCCTCCTAGAATCTCAGAGCTGTAGGATTTGTATTTTCAAGGTTAGTCTTGGTGATTATTTTCTTTTGTACTCTCTTTTTTGTTATTATTGAATTGAATTCAAACCATCCTAGATTTTGCGCAAATTAATTCTGTGTGTAATCCGTCTATAGTTAGTCTTAGACTCCTAGGCTATTTCATATATTGGGACAGTGGGAGATCACTGAATGTATAGCTTTATCCTCAAGCTCTATTTCAATTTCTAACTTCAAAATTATTCGCACAGGTCTTTTCGACATGAATACTTTTGGAAAGAGAGGCACAACTGCAAGTAGCTATGCTCTCCACCGAAAACCATCTCCCAAATTGGATCCATGGATCTTTTATTCACATGGAAAACGTAACTCTAAACATACTTTCTACTCATTGTCAGAACGGAGAGTGCACAACAAGTGTTTAAAGCAGATGCTATATACTGATATACTGTGCTCTATGCATGGTTGGTTGGTTTTGTCTAGTCAAAATGATCCTCGAAGATTACGGCTGTTCAATCCTATTTTCATGGCAACAATTCAGCTACCTCTCTTGTCAAGACCTTGTTTTTTTAATTTCAGTGCTCTCTCATGTGATCCAAATAATCCAGATTGCATTGTCATGCTGGTTGCATACGCTCGACCAAGGTCAACATATTACTTCTGCAGACCTGGTGATATTAATTGGAATGTACACGATCTGGAACTGGAAGTTGAGGAAGGTTTTGGTCACGATAACATACGAGCTCTTGGTTGCTATAAGGGTCAGATATGTATATTGACTCGCTTCGAAAAGATTCTCTTACTAGGTGTGAATCCTCCGTATCTGACACCAACAAACTTGGGACTTGACAACGCAATACCTTGTAATCCAGGACACTGGGGCGGCTTTCGGGACTATATGGTGGAATCTGATGGAGAATTATTCATTATTCAGAAATATTATCTTCGTGATGATGCCTATGATTTTGTGGTTTCCAAGGTTGATATTAACAGCAAAAAGAAGAGATTCGTGGATGTTGATGAACTAGGAGGTCGAGCATTCTTTTTATCATCTTTCAGTTCGGGAATCTCATGCTCTGTTGAAAACCATGGCATCAAAGCAAACACAATTTATTTTACGGAACCCTCCTCCGACCCGTGTATCTATTCATTTGACCTGAAGAGCAAAGTCATAACTTTCTCATCGCCATGCCCAAATGTGCAGAGAAACTTCGTTCAAGCTTTATGGATTTTGCCTCTACCTCTGAATGCATCATGCAAACCTGATAGTAAAGCAGACATTGTTGCTCCTTTGCAGGTAATTGTCCTCTAATTAATCTTGTTCGGTTATTTTAATATAATATTATTGGATTTATATATAACTATCTATATTCTTTTTTTTTTTTATGTTTTCGATATTATCCGATTCTACTTCTGTCGTTGAAATTTCTATCTCCCTATGATATGTTAGTTGTCTGTATAAGCAGTAGAGCTAACCCTTAACCAAAAAATGAGTAGAGCTAACCCTTTCTATAAGAGACTGTCTTAATATTAACCAGTGAATTTTTTGTTTTTGTGAAAATTTTCTTATCAGTTTAAATCTCATGTTTATGTTCAGATAAAAAAATCCATGATGGAACAACTATCAAATAGTATATCCGTTGGGGAAGATTGGTTCCAACTTTCTGATGTTATTGCCAATTTAGTTGAAGAGAAGCTGTCCAGCAGATTCATCGGTAGAGATTGGTCTCAATTGCCACACGATGTGTTCTTTTCAATTGCAGAAAAGATGTTTTGTGTGAGCTCTACAGTGTGCAAGAGTTGGGCATCAGTTATCACTTGGTCTCCTAAGAAATTATTTGGTTGTCCATTATTCTTGCACATGTCATCCTTGTCATTATCCCAATTTATTCCTAACGGTACCGGGATGCTAGACAAGTCAGACGTTTTCAGTATCCACCACGCAAAATATGGTTGGCTACTCATGACAACGTATAGTGGAAATAAAATATTTTTCTTCAATCCTCTGACAACAGAAAAAATTGAGATTCCTGATTTGCCTGAACGCAAAGTCCGTGGCTTGTGCTTCACATCGTTGCCAACTTCATCCAACTGTAGTGTTTTTGGAATATATGATGTGGTCGGATATCATTCAGTCTACCATATACGCCGAGGAGAGAAGGATTGGACAAAAATTGTGATTCCAGAAGCTAATGTTGGCGACGAGGAACTTACCCCGTTCAGTACTCCTCTCTTCCATAAAGGGGTATTCTATTGGATATGGCGGAGCGACAACATTTGCGCTTATGATCCGAGGAAAGGAGAAGTGGAATTTCTTGTTGATCCAAAGTGTCCTTGCAAGTATGTGCACATGAGTTACTTGTTCGAAAGTGACGGAAAATTGTTGTCAGTGTGGGTTGGAAGACATGGAAAATGGATTCAAGTTCATGAACTAGATGAAGCTTCTGTGACATGGAAAAAAGTCACCACTCTTGGCAATAAAGTGGTTTTCTTGAGTCGCAACTCAAGCCTAGTCATAGACTGTCTTGAAATGTCAGGTTTCGAAGACATGATATATTTTAACAGATTTATTGACAACAATAGACCAATTTTCTATTCCCTGAAGACTGGTGAACTTGGAGTGTATGGTGATGGTCACCATGTAATTCAGAATTTTTGCGACATATCAGAATACATGCTTAAAAGTGCATGGATTAAGCCTAACATCAAACAACATTCTGTTCGGGCATTGAGTTGGGACGATGTGGTGTTTAACATTAGTCAACTATTTGTAACACATTGATCGGGAATTGACATTGATCGGGAATTGAGTTGGTACGATGTGGTGTTTAACATTAGTCAAATATTTGTAACACATTGATGTGGCGATCTTTTTGTATGATCCATTTTTGTCGAAGATTGCAAGATTCGGAGTATTTTTTTCTTATTTGCATTGCCCGAAAACTTCTTAGAATACCAACATATACATCTTCGGTCTTGTGAAAGTTTTAGTTGGTGATTTTTTCCATATTCCCACTTTATTCATGGTTGTGTAAATGAAATTTGCAATCCGCGTGAACTTTTAAAACATTATATCAAATCTTAATGTTCCATAAATTCATTGACGAAGACAACTTAGTAATGTCTAGTTTCCAATATTTTTCTAAGCAAATTGATTTGTTCCTCATCCCACCCGTCCCCTTAAGATTATCCATACCCGCTTCTTTGAGCCAATCATGTTTAAGCCATTTTCTGAATAAATGATTAATTTTTCTCTTATGCACATCAATTAAATCCATTTTACTCAATTTTCTCCTAATACTGAATCATACTCTAATTTATTATCTTTAACTAATAAAAAAATATTGTTTTATCATATACATCATCAAACCAATTCACTTTAATTATCCTATCATCCATATAATATCTAATATTATTTTGTAGACTTGTAAATTTTTTATAAAAATATATAAAAAATTGGAAAAATTAGGCTAAAGTTCATTTACTTTGGTGATTCAACCGTTTTGGTCCTTGTTGTTCTAAAGCTATTCTTTGAATTTCTACTATACAATAGTAACCGAGTTTTTTAGTCCCTAAAAGTCAACATAAATTTTTTATGACCATTATACCATTCTTTTGAAAAACTAACCCAAACCCAAATTCAATCTAACCGAACCAAATCAAAATTCAATCTAACCAAACCAAATCCAAATTCAATCTAACCAAATCAGCCCCTCCTCGTCACCTGGTCGATGAAAATGGTGGGGACTGGGGCGCGCTCCTAGCCAGAGTAATTAAAGAACCCTCTCCGACCACAGTCCCCAATGCGAGACCAACTCTCTCTGGTTTAATTAGAGACTCGAGCTCTCGTCTGATGTCCCCCTTCTCCCTTATTCACCAACCAACCACCTTCATCTTCATGTTCTTCTTTTTCCAAATGCCCTCTTTCTCTCTCTGGTTTAATTAGGAACCCTATGACCAGAACCTGCGTCCACTTTCCGAACCCACATGAGGTCATTGAGGTGTTCGTGGATGGGTAACTAGTGAAGATCTTGAAGGGAATGACGGTGCTCAAGGCCTGCGAGGTCTTGGCATTGACATCCCTGATTCTGCTATCACCAGCATTGACACCTCGAGTTGAGCACGATTGGCCCATCCCCGCCATCTTCCTTGGCATGCAGCCAGTCCAACGCCTCTCCAATCTCTGAATCTGATGACCATAACAGCTCCCCCTCTTCATCATCCTCCTCCCCACTATTTGGCCTCCCCTTCACCACCGACCAAAAAGACCGAAGAACATGAAACAAAACCTAGAAATCAACGGTCTTTAGTACCTCGAAGATGGTATGGTGCTCCCCAATATTTGGCCTCCCCGTCACCACTGTCGAAACCTCCCCTAAAACGACAGCGGGCCAATTGGTTTTTGGCGAATATGGTGTTTGGATTGATTTAGCTTTGGGTTAGTTTTTCAAAAGAATGGTATAATGATCTTAAAAAAATTATGTTGACTTTTAGGGAGTAAAATTCTCGGTTATTTTGTATAGTAGAGATTCAAAGAGTAGTTTTAGAACAGCAATTACCAAAATGGTTGAATCACCAAATTAGAGGGACTTTAGCCTAGTTTTCCCATAAAAATTTCATAATTTGCATTAAAAAATAAATTAAAAAATAAAAAATTATAATTTCATGAATAAACTTTAATATTATATAAAAATAATTTAAGGTATAGAGAAAAACTTAAAAGATAAATTATAAATGCAGAAAAAATAAATCATAAATTAACAATGATCGTGTAAAAATTTATGTTATCATTTTGAGTATTTATAGAGAGTTGAAAAATATTTATTTGTATATTATTTAATTTTTAATTCTTTTCCAATACAACCATATCCTTACAATTTATTTGGAGGAATAATATTGTGTCAATTGTATGAAATAGAATAGAACAAACAAAAGAAAATAAATGCTCCAACCCACGTGGACGAAGACGGCTCAGGATGGACGTCCTTGCGAGGGTACTAATTTTGTTTTGATGTGTACATTACATGTGCCAGCCCAGAGTTGCACAAAAGACTCGAGTGTGCGCTGTCTAATAAAAAATCACTCATAAGAAAAATCCAGATGGCAAAAAATCCATAACCTATGGATCAAACCCTTACCTTATTCTATGGATCTTAGGGTCTATAGGTCATGGTAAAGTATGAATTTGTATCTATTAATTTTAATAGAGTCTATTTTCGGAGAAAGTCGATATAAATTCAGACTCAAACTCTACCCATAGACCTATTAGATACACTATTATACTATTATGAAAATAATTATAGTACATATATAAATTAAATCACAAAAATACCGAATGCCTAATTAGAAAAATTTAGTAGCTAATAAAAAATCCAAATGCCTAATTAGCAACTAACCTAAAAAAAATCTAAACCTAACACTATAAATATTTGTCGTCCAGTTTTCACAACTTCACCACTAATCCAAGAATAATCATCACGACTCATCATTGTTATTGAAGTTTTAGAATATATATAATATTAATTTTTATTAAAATATTAAATGAGTAATTAAATAATTAAATTTGATAATAACATACAAAATCAAATGAGAAAAATTAAGACCTTGGATTAAAAAATATATACCTTGGTTATATTTTATCTCTTCAACAAGTTTCGTAATGAATATAACTATTCTATTGTTTATGTGGATAGAAGAACCTATGATTAACTATTCGAATTTCAACCAAATCTTTTAATATATTATTTTATTATGTTTAACTTTATCTACTCCTCGCTTAGTTGAGTATAATGACTATACAAAAATGGCTATACCAGATTTTATCATATTCATATTAACAACTACTCTAGGAAATTTTCTTTTATGCAGTGCTACCCATGTAATAACTATTTTTTAGCTCCATATTGTTTTAGTTTATGTTCTCACCTATTATCTAGATATACCAATAAAAATGTACGAACTAATGAGGCTATTATAAAATATTTACTCATAGGCAGGGCAAGCTATTCTATTCTGATTCATGGTTTCTCTGGCTATATAGTTTATCCGGACAGAGATCGAGCGAAAAAAGTGTACTAGGACATATGAGAAAAGTGTACTAGGACATATGGGCGATTTGTTTAGATCGACAAATGGGATTGGAGAAAAAAAAAAAATTTTTCGATTCCCGGGGATCCGCGATGAATAGAAATAGGATATAGGTTAGAAGAATCCATTTGATGGTTATTGTGCTCGTGGTTAAAATAAGGTCTGCTTGTCTAGGGCTAGATCTTGGGACTAGTCCATAACGATCAAAGTCACAGATATAAAAATATATATATCAAGAATATTTTTTCACAAAAGTAAAAAAATTTCATACGGACTAATATCATATGAAAAAATGTTAATCTAAAATAAAAAAAACTATGCATGTAGAATTTTTTTTATTGTAAAAGTTCAAAAATCATGAGATGAAAATAAAAAAATTCACATGAGTCAGTATCGCATGAAAATAATATCATTTTAAACAAAAAAAATATACATGTAATTATTACATAAATAAAATGTCAATATCGCATAAATAAAATGTCAATATCCTGTAAACAAAATGCCAAAATGATTTTGTCCAAATTCCAAACACAGTACACCCATCTAAACTATCAAATACATATTGTTTTCTTTTTAAACTCCAAAACCTTTAAATTAGCAAAATAGTTAAGATCAATTATTAAAGTTAAACATTTGTACTTTTATACCATTGAGTGTGAGTATATTTTTTAACCGTAAACATTGGATACGTATAATTATCTTACAAGTTAAATGACTGGGGCGTGCATCTTAAATTCCACCCTAAAGATATTAAAATTATGGTTATTAATCATTATATAAAAATATTAGGTTGCCCGAGTTCGGGCACTTACCCTACCTTTATCCAACGATATTTTTCTACAAAACCCGACAAGGAAGTTAAAAAACTAAAACGTCCGAAGTGAAAAAAGGAAGCTATATAGAAAATATTGGGCAGGAAAAATAATTAACTAGATGAGAGGGAAGCTTCAAGGAACAAAACTAGGCCCAAACTAAAATCCAAGATCCTGCCTCCGCCTTGGCAAAAGGTTCAAAAACATATGAAGTTAGTTAATTGCAACCACCAAACCACTCCCAAAATCCAGAAAGAGGAAGCAGAAGAGATAGTCAAATTTCTCCATCATACCCTTCACATGAGCTACCTACCCTCCCACATGGACCAAGTTGAGCACCGAAGATCATCCGCCAGAGTTAGTTAATTCCCTCGGAACCCACCACCTTCCACACGAGAAATGTATGCATGTTCCCAGCATTAGGTAAATACCAATTTTCTGTCTCCAGAACATCCATTAACAACAATAATTCGCATATATTTTATTTTAAAGAGATTCCTAAGAGATTTGGGCCTTATCTTTTGGGCTTTCCGATATTTCCCCCTTCAATTAGGAAACTCTTTCTCTCTCTCTCTCTCTCAAAAGTAATTGATGTTTGTTTATATTAAGAACATAAGTTTAAACCCTATAACAAGCTCTAATATATTTCATTCTTCAATTAGGAAATATCTCTCTCTCTCTCTATAACTACAAGTAACTGGTGTTTGTTTATATCATAACACAAGTACAGAACCTATACATGTTCCGTATTTGGTGGAAAAAACCTCATACAGGAAACAATGGATTAACATAGGTATGTATGTTTGGTGGTTCTTTTCTTTTCAATTGT
>SOPF01032055.1:0-19743 GCA_012979155.1 Hypericum perforatum
ATCATGATTAGACAAAACAAGTTAAGCCACATATGTTGAGACTATTAAAACTTGGGTATTCATCTAAAAATAAAACCGCACAAAAGTCAGTTCTTTATTTTCTTTTCAAAATTCGGCAGCTCTCACCTTGTCTTGATTTATCACATAACAGATCTTACAAATGGATAGCCAATAAGTGGAATCTAAATATCGGATTTGGAAAATAAAAATCAAATACATGGATTGAAACACTCATGATCAGACAAAACAATTTAAGTCACATATGTGGAGACAATCAAAACTTGGGTATTCATCTAAATCCAACCAAAATTAACAAATATTGGACCCATTCAGACTGCAAATCTAACTCAAACCTATAGTTCGTTCAGCAAACATTAGTAAAGGTAAACATAACTAAAGTAAACACAATTCATCCTTGACCTCAAGTCAGCTAACATAGCCTATAATTCAGTCTTAAACAGCAGAAACCAAACATAATTAAAAGTAAACACAATTCGGTCTTTAACCTTAAGTCAGCAAACGTAGGCCACAATTCAGTCTTAACCTAAAGTCAGCAAACATAGCGCATGATTCAGTCTTAAGTCTTAAATGAGCAAACATAGCACATAATTAAGTCTTAACAGAAATATAGCCCATAACTAGTCTTGAACCAAACGACCACAACACAATTGATAGCCACCACGTTGGCCTTCCTTACTTGCTCTTCTTGGCTTTCTTCTGAGCCTCTTTCTTTGCTTTCTGCTTATCATTTTCCTCCTGTATTGCCTTCTCATGTTCCTTCAATGATTTCTCTGCATTCTCCCTGACTTTCTTTTCTTTGTAACATTTTATATAGTGGTCAGAATGACCAATGTTGGAATCCATCCGAACCACACTACAAGCTTCGCATCTCATAGGTGTGGGATCAGCAAACTTTGAATTCTTAACCATCTACAATGATAATACTGAAATAGATTAGGAACAACAATATAAAAAACCAAATCAATAAGGAAAACAAATAACAAAAATAGATCAATATAAGCCTTTCAGACCAAATTCCTTGAGCAAATTTTCAATTAAAGAAATAAGGAGAACAAATACCAAAAACAGATCAATAATGTAATGCTTTTAAAAGTAGAAACAAAAGAAACATGAAAACAAATACATACAAACAAGAAAAACAAATTTATGAGAGGCCCTCCACTAATATACAATGTTCTAAATTTTGAAAATAGTTTGAGGGACAAGATGCAGACATGGATTTCTGAATAAATAAAAATTGGAAAGAAATATTTAGTATAAATATTTAAACAAAAAGCATGGCTGACAAGGAAAAAAAGCCACTAAAAAGGAACAAAAGACAAGAAAAAATAGTAAATTAAACAAGAAAACCATATCTATCAGATCCACGAATATACAATGTTCAAAATTTTGAAAATACTTGCAGACACAGTCTTTGGATTTCTGAATAAATAAAAATTGGAAAGAATTATTTAGTATAAATAATTAAGCAAAAAGCATGGCTGATAAAGAAAAGAAGCCACTAAAAAGGAACAAAAGACAAGGAAAAACAGTAAATACAAAAAAGAACACCAGATCTATCAGAGGCCCTCCACTAATATACAATGTTCAAAATTTTGAAAATACTTGCACATACAGAAGTCTTTGGACTAATCAGTTATTTTAAAAAATAATAAATTTTACACCACGGCATTATACTAATTGAAACTTAAAACTCCTATATAATAACAATATATTGAGCAATCAAACACTTGTTATTCATCTTATTCTGTTGATAAGATAAACAAGTTTAGGATTACTTCAAAATAGTATCTGAGCTTGATATGGTTTTCCAATTTTTTTTTAATTTGTTGTGTTTGCTAGTTATTTAGTTTGTTTGTTATTTTTCTCTACTATCTTTGTTTTCTTTATACATGAACTACTTTTAAAAGCAACTAACATTATTATTCTATTTCTGTTATTTGTTCTCCTTTGTATTTGTTGTTTTTTGTAGTCATTTAGTTTGTTTGTTGTTTTCCTCTATTATCTTTTTCTTCTTGTTTGTTACGTGAACTAGTTGTCCTGATTCTATTATTGTTCTCCTTTGTATTTGTTGTTTTTACTAGTGGTTTAGTTTGTTTGTTATTTTCCACTATTATCTTTTTCTTCTTGTTTATTTTGTTTTCTTTGTACATGAACTACTTTTAAAAGCAAATAACATTATTTTTCTATTTCTGTTATTTGTTCTCTTTTGTATTTGTTGTTTTTGCTATTCGTTTAGTTTGTTTGTTGTTTTCCTCTATTATCTTTTTCTTCTTGTTTGTTTTGTTTTCTTTGTATTTGAACTACTTTTAAAAGAATATAACATTACTATGCTATTTATGTTATTTTGTTCTCCATTTGTTTTTGTTGTTTTTGATAATCGTTTAGTTTGTTTGTTGTTTTTCTTTATTATCTTTTCCTTCTTGTTTGTTTTGTTTTCTTTGTACGTGAACTACTTTTAAAAACAAATAACATTATTGTTTTGTTTTTGTTATTTGTTCTCCTTTGTTTTTTTAATCGATAGTTTTCTTAAGGAATTTGTTTGAAAGGCTTTAGAGTTGAACGTATCTGAGAAACTGATTTGGTTTTTTATACTATTGTCGTTCCTAGTCTTTGGATTTGATCTTTGGTTCTTGTTTACTGATTTACACAAACAACTGAATGTTGTCTCTTAAGTACTTTTAAAACCAAATAACATTACATTTTCTTTATTGAAATTTTGTTCACGAAGCTTGGTTTAAAAACACTTGGTTTATATCTATTATGAATTCAAATGTTATGGTTTAGAACATGTTTGTGTTTTTTCCAACAATTTTTATGCCAAAGAATGTCAATAGTTTAGTATTGTCATAGTAGATGATTAAGAAATCAAACTTTTCCTTGGATATAGTTTTTTTAAGCTTTGTTATATTAACCTCAACGTTCCCTTTAGCTTTGAAAACTTGTTATATATTTTTACAGAGTTCGATACTTATTGATATTGTATTTTGTTAGCATTCGAGTACAATTGTCTATTAAAGCATTATTGCAATCCATTTGATAGTGACTAGGCATTATATCTTTGTCTTTGTTTTAGGTGATCTTGCCATCCTCAAGTCATTGATTTTTTTTAGATGGCACCAAAGTCCTCGCTAACTGGTCTTAACTACATCGATATTTACTCAAATTATGGTGAAAAAAGAGATGATTGCTACACCGTTTGTTCAGAGCATAAAAGAAAATATGAGAAAGTTCAAAAAGACAAGCAAAATGAGGAGAAAGCTATTGCAGCCAATGAGAAGGCCTTGAAAGAGGAGAATGATATCCAAAAGGCGAAGAAGGAGGCCAAGGCCAAGAACAAGAAGGGAAAGACAAGAAGGGGAAGGCAGAGTAAATAATTATTATCACTATTACTATCTCCTTGATGTATTTGAACTTAAAGGTCAGAATTAACGGAAGGCAAAATGACGAAGTGATGATTGGATAGAGTAAATAATTACTGCGACTTTTACTATCTATGTGATGATTTTACGAGTGTGTGGCCCGATGGCAACCAAATTGTGGCCTGTTGACAAGATAAATAAACATCTAGTCAAATCCATCCAAAAAATGAAAGATTTCAAGATCTAAATCAAGTTGAAATTAGGATTTCAAGATTCTAAGTATACAAAGAACAAAACTTCGAACAAAATATAGACACCCTTGCATAAAGCTCATTTGCAAATTACTCCAATAAGAAAAGCAAAATAGGAGATACAAAGATTATAGACAAAGAAAAAATCTTGAAACAAGACAAACAAACATTTGGTTAGATCTATAAAAAAAAGAGATTTCAAGATCTAAATCAATTTGAAAACTAATTTCACAAGGGGGAAAGGGATTTCAAGAATCAAGGATACAAAGAACAAAACTTTGAACAAAATAGGAGATACAAAGATTATAGACAAAGAAAAAATCTTGAAATAAGACAAAAAAAACATTTGGTTACATCCATCCAAAAAATGAAAGATTTGAAGATCTAAATCAATTTGAAAATTAATTTCAGAAGGGGGAAAGGAATTTCAAGAATCAAGTATACAAATAACGAGACTTTAAACATGGCAGATTGAAAATGGATATGCAACAAATCGAAGAATCAATAGATCCAGGGATTGCATATTCACAGATTCCATAAAAAAAGACTTTAAAGAACAACGACACATATAACCACTTCGCGAGGGGTTTGCCTCCGCATGCTCTTCGCTTTCCCCGACATCATCTGATTTGACATTTGGGGAAACTCCATGAATGAGAGACTAAACATATATATTCTAAGACTACCGGTACCTGCATTCTCGAAGCAATCTATCCCCAGCCATCACTGAAATAAATAATTAATTTTTCACTCATCCACATCATCCCAACCCTTTACTCAATTTTCCACCCACACTCACATCTTAACCCCAACCCATCCCCAACCAATAAACGATAATATCTTTTTCATCCACATCATCAATCCAATTTACTTTAGTTTTTCTTTCACCCACATATTATCTAAGATAATTTTGTAATCATATGATTTTTTTTAAATAAACATGAATGTAAATTTTATATTTTTCATTAAAAAACAAATATAAAAAATAAAACATATAATTTGGATGAGTAAAATTTTTTAATTGAAAATAGACCGAATTACAGAAGATAGAAGTTTGGTTTTGGTGTGAAAATAGGTTGATATATGAAATCTATTTATAGGGAGTATAAAAATGACTATTTGCAAATCATTTATTTTTTAAGAAGTAAGAGATAATTATAAAAAATTTTCCACCTCAAACTCTATCTTTAAAAAATTTATGTGAACAAATAATATTGTGCCAAATACATGAAGTAGTATAAAAAATAGGATTAAAAAACCAAAAAAAATCCATGTGGTCCCTCCTGCCTCCCCAGACCGGGGTGGTTACCCATCCTCAGTCGGCATCACTTCCCAACCCATTTTTTTATTTCCTACACATGAGTTGCACGCACCCCATCCCCGAGATGAATGGGTATGCCAGTGCACAAGGTCTAAGATGAATACCCAGTCAAGATCCCATAAGGTGATGTTAACGAGGGTTCACTAGGGAGCTTTTTTTTACGAAATAAGTGGCGCAAAGCCTATATAGATAATCAGATTATAATATACATAAATAAAGTACAAGACAAACAAACAGAAATTAAAACCAGGTCGATGAGCGTAAGGTGACATAGGAGGGGAGTGAAAGGCGATCTAAAAGACCAAAGAGTCATCGATCGAGGCGGGGTTCTACCGAAGCAAGATTCGACAAGTAATCTCAAGACAAAGTCAAGAGGACTACTGAGAGTGAACTCAGTAGATCGCCAAAGTCGACATAAATTGACCAAGGCAAGGATCTTCACCCACAGACATCAGACAAGCAACGAGATTCGAATGAAAGAAAGCATAAAACAACAAAAACAACGCAAACATTCGACGAGACCACGAAACACATATGGCTCGAAAGAGTAAACAACATAGGCATAAAAACCATAAAGCAAGACAAATATAATAGATACAGTTAACTGGGGAGGAGGTTGACGATGACCAACCCCCTCGGTGAGCCCCAGCGAGTGTTCTAGACAAGCTGAGAAAGAGGCTAGTCTAGTACTAAGGAGTCGGGCGACAGAGGTGCGAGGCCTGAGCCGGCAAGGAATGGGGGGATGGCCTGAGGAGGGCTATTATCGATGATGGGGTTGCTGTAGAGCTCGGACCTAAGAGGAAGACGACCTAGGAGGAAAGTTAAGAAACTCGGACGTCGAGGTACTAGCGAAAGGGACAGCCTGCGACCTTCGGAATATGAGGGGGGCAGACGGACGGTAGTCGGAGGCCGGATCTACTGCTGGGGGCAGGGCTTGTTGCTCTAAGAGGCCGAATCTATTGACAACGGGTTTGGACGGTGATGTCAAGGATGGAAGAGTCAAACTGTGAGGAGAGGAGAGGAAAAAAGGGGGGGAGAGGAAGGAAAGTAGGAAGCGTCGGCTGTGAGGAGATGTCTCCAGGGAGGAGATAGTGGCTCCAGGGAGGAGAGATGGTGGCTCTAGGGAGGAGAGAGAGAGGGGGGAAGAAGCTCTAGAAAGATTAAGGTGGAAGAATGGGTGGTGATGATGGTGGTTAGGGGAGGGAGATGGCTGCTAAAAAAGTTAAAAGGGTATAAAACCCTAATTGGCTCTATTAAAGGGAGAGAGAGGGGAAAGTTGTCCCAGAGAAAAGTACAGTTACTAGGGAGCTGGGACAAGACTTAAAAGAGAGATTGTGAAGGAAAGAGATGAGAGAATTTAAGAAGCTTGTAAGAAACACATTCATGTGTGCTAGGATTGATTGCCTGAGAGGTTATATATCTTAAAAATTAAGAGTAGACTGGGCAAATTATGACTGACATGATGTGTGAACGAGTCACTTGTTCCCTACAACTAGATTTACCAAAAAATCCTTTGAGACTTAATGTCTTCATTATAAAGTGAAAAAATATATCAAATAGAAAAAGAATTAATTTTATTTTTAGATTGTTTTAAATTTGAATTAACTATTCATTCTAGGTTGAAAATATCATTTCATCAAAAAAATTAGCCCCCCACCAAATTAATATACGAAATATTTAAATCTCTTTATTGATTTAAGTAAATAATTATAAGAGAATAATAATACTAAAATTAAAAAATAAAAAATACAATAAAGGTTTTTTAAAGTCATATCTCCTATGCCAAAAACATATCACTTTTTTAAAAAAATCTCATGGAAATATTTAAATTTGATCTTGTTTATAGTAAAATAATTCAAATTTGGGATTATAATATTAAATAAATCTTATATTCGAATTAAAATATTTTTATGAAGAGATAATTAATAATATAAAATTTATCAAACTAAATAATATAAAGTAATAAATATTTGTCAAATTTGTTAATTTTTTAAAGTTAGAATTGGAACCACTTGATATTTATTCTCTTTATGTAATTTACATACATATATTTTCTATTTTTTTAGTTAATATTAATATATTAATTATTTAAAGACAAAGTACAAATCTTTAATTTTCTTCAATGAGAATTTACTAAATTCCACCGAATCTGGACTCTGGGAAGTAGGAGGGTGAAGATGAATTGGAGCTAGAATGAAAGAAATATGAAATATTTTTACTTTTCAATTGAAAGGTCATTTTTTTTATTTTTCAAGTAATTTTTTACTGGAGAAAATTGAATATTCTACGATAAAAATTTGGTAGCATAATGAAATCAAACACAAGACTCTATCATTGATTATTTGATTTAGCTAAATACGGAAGATAAGTTGCTAATAATAAAACACTCAAATTTTCCAATAACTATCAAATAAAACTTCTCCATTAAATTAGCTTGCCTCATAAAGATTATTTTAATTTGTCATTATATTGGGTAATTGTTTTAACACTGTTTTTTATTATTTTTTGAAAAAACAAAATGTTAGTTTTCTTTCCGTGACTTTACAGTCAATTAATGTTACTATAGCTTTATTTTTGTCAACAGTTATCTTTTGGAGTTTCAAATACAAAAATTATATTTGTTCAATTATAATCAATTAATAGAACTAAATGCGAATGACCTTTTGTTGTCATAGTGGTCTGCTAGGGTACAATCGTGAGGGATGTAGCGATTAGCGATATAGAAGCAGCTGGGACAGAAAGACAATCCGACCTAATAATTGTTTGCTTTAAAATATAACTTAATTTATAAAAAATATATTTGAATTTGTCATGGATTTAATTAAATACAATGTATTTGTTAAATTTTCGAAGAGAGAATCCGATTCGCCTTCTAAATTTGCCAATTGATGTGTTAAAGAAAAGAAATATCGTGGAACGCTTTGCAAAGTGGTAAATTGGAAAGACAATTTCGAATTTCAAGTGTCTTGACGCACCGTCGATTGAAGCGTCTTTTACTGCCGGTTCCTTGGCTGCCGCACCGGGTCTTTGTTTTTTCGTCCAGTCTGGTCGGATCGTAGGTTGGACCAAAACTTTTTATTTTAAATACTTTATATATATGTAGATAAATAATATATATTTATCTTAAAAATTATTAATTCTAGTAAGTGTATAAATTAAAAAAAATTTAACTCTTCTTCTACAATAAATATTACAAACATTTTACAATAAATATTACAATTTTTTGTTACGCTTCTTCTACAATAAATATTACAACCTCTTTTAAGATAAATACTACAATTTTTTTCTACCCACCTATTTAATTTAATTTATTTTATTTTATTTTCTACATCACATTTTGATTTAACCAGAAAATTCTTGATTAATCAAACCTAACCTATTTTTTGATTTTGTCATTTTATTAAATTATTGATCTAACCAGAAAATACTGTTGTCAAGTCTATATTTAACCCGGCAGAACCCAAGATATTCTGATAGGACAAAAATCCAGATGTACCTATTTTTTCGGCATAGAGTATCTTCCGAAATACAGTTGGGCCTGTCGGATTTCAGATCAGACCGCGATATTGAAAACTATGAGACAAACAAGAAAGAAAGAAAAAAAAACAGTAAACGCATGTTTTTCTTCGATACTAATTTTTCATAATATACGTAAGCTAACCTGTTAAATCAAGTGATCTATTGTTTTAAGATTGTTTTAGTTCTTTTATTACAATCTTTATTATTTTATATCTCATCAAACTAGTAATTGTTACTGTTATTGATTCAAATCTTATAATTGAAAAGTTGAAAAAAATTGAAAATTTAAATTCAAGTAAATTGTACTTAAATATTTCAACATTTTTATAAATATAATTACAAAAATTCAAAACTTTTATTCGAATTTGTTATTAGACTTTTAGATTTTGATAATTTTAACTTTGACGAATTGGTAGGGCAAGCGTCTAGCTAAGTATTGTGCAAGTTGCAAATCGTTGGGATGTTTCGTCAAATTACTTTACAACAAAGTTTGTAATATTTTCAATGAACCAGTTTTTTTTTCACCCCAAATTTTCTTCCTAAAAAATCAGAGAGTTTTGTCACTGTTTAATTTTGTAATTCAACTCAAAGATAAATTGTACAAGTAGATCCAAAAATAAAATAACTAACAAAATTACATATACATGAATCAAACAAAGACATGGACATAGTTGGGATGCCTGGTTTAAGATTGATAAAAAAAGGTTGTCTCTATTTTAAGTTTCTGGAATATCAATCACTTGCCAGTTTTGGTGCACCAGAATCGTCGCTCTCCAAAAAAAAATAAAAAATGAGCCCCATACGATACACAACAAGATTATGGCTCCATCACCAATGTCGTACCTCTGTGGAATGCATCATAATGCAAATGAAGTATCAGACAGATTCCTTGGAAGTGTGATTAATGAAAATATCAAGATAAAGTCATTATGTTACGATGAATGGTTAGCATTTTGGTGCATAGTTGAGGCTAAAATATGGGCGTGTTAAGAATTTAATAACTCAAAAGACAAAACACACTAAAAAAATAAATATTAGAAATTAAGTAATTCAATTCAATGTCGATGTTTAAGAAAATTTTATTGATACATTTGAATTACAAAACCATGCAGAAACATAGGGTAACAAATCTCTATCAAAACATCAAAACATATTGGGCAAATAAAGGACGCCAATATCAAAACATCTTGGGCAGGGGAAATAAGTAACAAAACAAGAGACAAGCTCCAGGAATAAAACTAGGAAACCCAAGACACTACCCAGTCTGCCCCCGCCTGGCAAAAGGTTCAAAGGCCCATCAAGTAATTGCAACCATCGAACCACTCCAAAATCCAGAAAGGAAGCAGAAGAGACGATCAATACTCCACCATCCACCACACCCATCACATGAGCTACCTTCCTACATGGACGAAGTGGAGCTCCGAAGATCATCCGTCAGCCAAGTTCGAAAGAAAACATTAGGTGATTCACTCGGCTGCGCAAGTGGTTATTATTAACGAGCTCGGACTTTAAACGACATTGGCAACCAAGAACTTGATTTGTAATAGGACTTGTTGAAGATAAAATAGTATCTACTTATCGGCGGATGCAGTTTTTTAATAGGAAAAATTGTAAATAACAAATTTATTCGCTATTAATTTTTAGATTGGTTGGTTTTGTATGACAGTGGAAACAATATAATTCTTTTCCGAGCTATCGCATTTCTCATTGGATTTTCGATAATTGGGTTTTAGTTAGGCCCTTGACTGCAACTCTCGAACGGCTGTACGAGGGGGAACCATTGTCGGGTGGAGGGTTGGGAGATCTTTAAGGTTAATGGGTTAACGATTAGGGAACTGGTAGAAAGTTCGTAAGTTCGGGTAAGGCATCGTAAATAGTAATTTGTTTTTCATTTTATTTTGTGAATTTTCTTCCGTTTTCTTTTTCATTTAATAAAATTTATTTACCTACCCAGATAAAAAAAAAGAGATTAATTCTCTCGGAACCCACAGCCTCTGACATACGAAATGCTAAAACTACTTGTAACAGAACTCGTTAGCCAGACAGGAGACAACATCGGAGGCGACGGCTACAAGCTTACAGAACAAGGCTACTGCAGGTAAGTCATGATATGCTTTTGATAGAACTGAACAAGGCTCCTCCGGCATCGACATCTATTTCTGTATATAAACTCTATTTCTGTATATAAACTACATGTCTTCATTTTGTACTTTGTAACCCCTCAAAAAGGAAAGAAAATATTTAAGGAGAAAGACATGTTACCCGCTTCCTTGTCTCCAAACGTTAATTAGGAAATTTTATTTATTGCAACAATAATAATTATTTTTTGGTCTTTCCGAGACCCGTGGCGGTGATAAGCTATAATGTATTCCCAGGTCAACTAGTTTATGTTTCGACAAAAAAAAAAAACTAGTTTTTGTTTACGTCAGAACATAAGTACGTCTGACCCTCTACACTGTTCCGTATTCCGTGGAGACAAGAACACCTCACACAGCTCTCCCTTGGGCTCTGGCTCTGGGTAAAACAAAAGGATTAAAGGTTATCTCAAGAGCGGTTGGAATTGGATTTTGAAGGCGGAAGAAGGTCAACTGTTCTAGCCCCCATCCGTGTGTATGTTTCGTGGTTCTTTTCTTTTCAATTGTATTATTATTATTATTATATTGTATTATTATTATTATTATTATTATTATTATTATTATTATTATTATTATATTTTAAACCCTATTTTGGTATCCTCTTTTTCTTATTCATATGATTTCAACCATCTTAGATTTTCGCAAATTAATTCTGTATTTAATCGACTGTGTTTCTGTCGAATCCGTGTAAACTATTTACATGCATAAAGGCTGCTTGGCTTTCTTATTGATTTGATTTCAATCAGCCCATGTTTTTCGAGCAATAATTTGGTACTTATCTGTCGCTGTTTGCTGTGAAATCGGTTTACAACTTCAGGCTATCTTTGCTGCCTAAATTGGGTTTAGGTAGGAGATTTCTTCAAGCAACTTAATTCAATTTCAATTTACAACCTCAAACTTGTTTGCACAGGTATTCATAATCGGGAAATCTTCCCCTGTATAAGTACAAAGGGGACCTGATCCCTATTTTTTTTAAAGAATTTATCTGTTCTCTATTCGGTGAAGCAAAAATAAGCAGGAAACCCTCCTCCTCCTAGAATCTCAGAGCTGTAGGATTTGTATTTTCAAGGTTAGTCTTGGTGATTATTTTCTTTTGTACTCTCTTTTTTGTTATTATTGAATTGAATTCAAACCATCCTAGATTTTGCGCAAATTAATTCTGTGTGTAATCCGTCTATAGTTAGTCTTAGACTCCTAGGCTATTTCATATATTGGGACAGTGGGAGATCACTGAATGTATAGCTTTATCCTCGAGCTCTATTTCAATTTCTAACTTCAAAATTATTCGCACAGGTCTTTTCGACATGAATACTTTTGGAAAGAGAGGCACAACTGCAAGTAGCTATGCTCTCCACCGAAAACCATCTCCCAAATTGGATCCATGGATCTTTTATTCACATGGAAAACGTAACTCTAAACATACTTTCTACTCATTGTCAGAACGGAGAGTGCACAACAAGTGTTTAAAGCAGATGCTATATACTGATATACTGTGCTCTATGCATGGTTGGTTGGTTTTGTCTAGTCAAAATGATCCTCGAAGATTACGGCTGTTCAATCCTATTTTCATGGCAACAATTCAGCTACCTCTCTTGTCAAGACCTTGTTTTTTTAATTTCAGTGCTCTCTCATGTGATCCAAATAATCCAGATTGCATTGTCATGCTGGTTGCATACGCTCGACCAAGGTCAACATATTACTTCTGCAGACCTGGTGATATTAATTGGAATGTACACGATCTGGAACTGGAAGTTGAGGAAGGTTTTGGTCACGATAACATACGAGCTCTTGGTTGCTATAAGGGTCAGATATGTATCTTGACTCGCTTCGAAAAGATTCTCTTACTAGGTGTGAATCCTCCGTATCTGACACCAACAAACTTGGGACTTGACAACGCAATACCTTGTAATCCAGGACACTGGGGCGGCTTTCGGGACTATATGGTGGAATCTGATGGAGAATTATTCATTATTCAGAAATATTATCTTCGTGATGATGCCTATGATTTTGTGGTTTCCAAGGTTGATATCAACAGCAAAAAGAAGAGATTCGTGGATGTTGATGAACTAGGAGGTCGAGCATTCTTTTTATCATCTTTCAGTTCGGGAATCTCATGCTCTGTTGAAAACCATGGCATCAAAGCAAACACAATTTATTTTACGGAACCCTCCTCCGACCCGTGTATCTATTCATTTGACCTGAAGAGCAAAGTCATAACTTTCTCATCGCCATGCCCAAATGTGCAGAGAAACTTCGTTCAAGCTTTATGGATTTTGCCTCTACCTCTGAATGCATCATGCAAACCTGATAGTAAAGCAGACATTGTTGCTCCTTTGCAGGTAATCGTCCTCTAATTAATCTTGTTCGGTTATTTTAATATAATATTATTGGATTTATATATAACTATCTATATTCTTTTTTTTTATGTTTTCGATATTATCCGATTCTACTTCTGTCGTTGAAATTTCTATCTCCATGATATGTTAGTTGTCTGTATAAGCAGTAGAGCTAACGCTTAACCAAAAAATGAGTAGCGCTAACCCTTTCTATAAGAGACTGTCTTAATATTAACCAGCGAATTTTTTGTTTTTGTGAAAATTTTCTTATCAGTTTAAATCTCATGTTTATGTTCAGATAAAAAAATCCATGATGGAACAACTATCAAATAGTATATCCGTTGGGGAAGATTGGTTCCAACTTTCTGATGTTATTGCCAATTTAGTTGAAGAGAAGCTGTCCAGCAGATTCATCGGTAGAGATTGGTCTCAATTGCCACACGATGTGTTCTTTTCAATTGCAGAAAAGATGTTTTGTGTGAGCTCTACAGTGTGCAAGAGTTGGGCGTCAGTTATCACTTGGTCTCCTAAGAAATTATTTGGTTGTCCATTATTCTTGCACATGTCATCCTTGTCATTATCCCAATTTATTCCTAACGGTACGGGGATGCTAGACAAGTCAGATGTTTTCAGTATCCACCACGCAAAATATGGTTGGCTACTCATGACAACGTATAGTGGAAATAAAATATTTTTCTTCAATCCTTTGACAACAGAAAAAATTGAGATTCCTGATTTGCCTAAACGCAAAGTCCGTGGCTTGTGCTTCACATCGTTGCCAACTTCATCCAACTGTAGTGTTTTTGGAATATATGATGTGGTCGGATATCATTCAGTCTACCATATACGCCGAGGAGA
The DNA here is from genome assembly GCA_012979155.1 of Hypericum perforatum. Classification (NCBI taxonomy): domain Eukaryota; kingdom Viridiplantae; phylum Streptophyta; class Magnoliopsida; order Malpighiales; family Hypericaceae; genus Hypericum; species Hypericum perforatum. Next base: position 13,804 of record SOPF01032055.1, read on the forward strand.
GAAGGATTGGACAAAAATTGTGATTCCAGAAGCTAATGTTGGCGACGAGGAACTTACCCCGTTCAGTACTCCTCTCTTCCATAAAGGGGTATTCTATTGGATATGGCGGAGCGACAACATTTGCGCTTATGATCCGAGGAAAGGAGAAGTGGAATTTCTTGTTGATCCAAAGTGTCCTTGCAAGTATGTGCACATGAGTTACTTGTTCGAAAGTGACGGAAAATTGTTGTCAGTGTGGGTTGGAAGACATGGAAAATGGATTCAAGTTCATGAACTAGATGAAGCTTCTGTGACATGGAAAAAAGTCACCACTCTTGGCAATAAAGTGGTTTTCTTGAGTCGCAACTCAAGCCTAGTCATAGATTGTCTTGAAATGTCAGGTTTCGAAGACATGATATATTTTAACAGATTTATTGACAACAATAGACCAATTTTCTATTCCCTGAAGACTGGTGAACTTGGAGTGTATGGTGGTGGTCACCATGTAATTCAGAATTTTTGCGACATACCAGAATACATGCTTAAAAGTGCATGGATTAAGCCTAACATCAAACAACATTCTGTTCGGGAATTGAGTTGGGACGATGTGGTGTTTAACATTAGTCAACTATTTGTAACACATTGATCGGGAATTGACATTGATCGGGAATTGAGTTGGTACGATGTGGTGTTTAACATTAGTCAAATATTTGTAACACATTGATGTGGCGATCTTTTTGTATGATCCATTTTTGTCGAAGATTGCAAGATTCGGAGTATTTTTTCCTTATTTGCATTGCCCGAAAACTTCTTAGAATACCAACATATACATCTTCGGTCTTGTGAAAGTTTTAGTTGGTGATTTTTTCCATATTCCCACTTTATTCATGGTTGTGTAAATGAAATTTGCAATCCGCGTGAACTTTTAAAACATTATATCAAATCTTAATGTTCCATAAATTCATTGACGAAGACAACTTAGTAATGTCTAGTTTCCAATATTTTTCTAAGCAAATTGATTTGTTCCTCATCCCACCCGTCCCCTTAAGATTATCCATACCCGCTTCTTTGAGCCAATCATGTTTAAGCCATTTTCTGAATAAATGATTAATTTTTCTCTTATGCACATCAATTAAATCCGTTTTACTCAATTTTCTCCTAATACTGAATCATACTCTAATTTATTATCTTTAACTAATAAAAAAATATTATTTTATCATATACATCATCAAACCAATTCACTTTAATTATCCTATCGTCCATATAATATCTAATATTATTTTGTAGACTTGTAAATTTTTTATAAAAATATATAAAAAATTGGAAAAATTAGGCTAAAGTTCATTTACTTTGGTGATTCAACCGTTTTGGTCCTTGTTGTTCTAAAGCTATTCTTTGAATTTCTACTATACAAAATAACCGAGTTTTTTAGTCCCTAAAAGTCAACATAAATTTTTTATGACCATTATACCATTCTTTTGAAAAACTAACCCAAACCCAAATTCAATCTAACCGAACCAAATCAAAATTCAATCTAACCAAACCAAATCCAAATTCAATCTAACCAAATCAGCCCCTCCTCGTCACCTGGTCGATGAAAATGGTGGGGACTGGGGCGCGCTCCTGGCCAGAGTAATTAAAGAACCCTCTCCGACCACAGTTCCCAATGCGAGACCAACTCTCTCTGGTTTAATTAGAGACAAGAGCTCTCGTCTGATGTCCCCCTTCTCCCTTATTCACCAGCCAACCACCTTCATCTTCATGTTCTTCTTTTTCCAAACGCCCTCTTTCTCTCTCTGGTTTAATTAGGAACCCTATGACCAGAACCCGCGTCCACTTTCCGAACCCACAGGAGGTCATTGAGGTGTTCGTGGATGGGTAACTGGTGAAGATCTTGAAGGGAATGACGGTGCTCAAGGCCTGCGAGGTCTTGGCATTGACATCCCTGATTCTGCTATCACCAGCATTGACACCTCGAGTTGAGCACGATTGGCCCATCCCCGCCATCTTCCTTGGCATGCAGCCAGTCCAACGCCTCTCCAATCTCCGAATCTGATGACCACAACAGCTCCCCCTCTTCATCGTCCTCCTCCCCACTATTTGGCCTCCCCTTCACCACTGACCAAAAAGACCAAAGAACATGAAACAAAACCTAGAAATCAACGGTCTTTAGTACCTCAAAGATGGTATGGTGCTCCCCAATATTTGGCCTCCCCGTCACCACTGTCGAAACCTCCCCTAAAACGACAGCGGGCCAATTGGTTTTTGGCGAATATGGTGTTTGGATTGATTTAGCTTTGGGTTAGTTTTTCAAAAGAAGGGTATAATGATCTTAAAAAAATTATGTTGACTTTTAGGGAGTAAAATTCTCGGTTATTTTGTATAGTAGAGATTCAAAGAGTAGTTTTAGAACAGCAATTACCAAAATGGTTGAATCACCAAATTAGAGGGACTTTAGCCTAGTTTTCCCATAAAAATTTCATAATTTGCATTAAAAAATAAATTAAAAAATAAAAAATTATAATTTCATGAATAAACTTTAATATTATTTAAAAATAATTTAAGGTATAGAGAAAAATTTAAAAGATAAATTATAAATACAGAAAAAATAAATCATAAATTAACAATGATCGTGTAAAAATTTATGTTATCATTTTGAGTATTTATAGAGAGTTGAAAAATATTTATTTGTATATTATTTAATTTTTAATACTTTTCCAATACAACCATATCCTTACAATTTATTTGGACGAATAATATTGTGTCAATTGTATGAAATAGAATAGAACAAACAAAAGAAAATAAATGCTCCAACCCACGTGGACGAAGACGACTCAGGATGGACGTCCTTGCGAGGGTACTAATTTTGTTTTGATGTGTACATTACATGTGCCAGCCCAGAGTTGCACAAAAGACTCGAGTGTGCGCTGTCTAATAAAAAATCACTCATAAGAAAAACCCAGATGGCAAAAAATCCATAACCTATGGATCAAACCCTTACCTTATTCTATGGATCTTAGGGTCTATGGGTTATGGTAAAGTATGAATTTGTATCTATTAATTTTAATAGAGTCTATTTTCGGAGAAAGTCGATATAAATTCAGACTCAAATTCTACCCATAGACCTATTAGATACACTATTATACTATTATGAAAATAATTATAGTACATATATAAATTAAATCACAAAAATACCTAATGCCTAATTAGAAAAATTTAGTAGCTAATAAAAAATCCAAATGCCTAATTAGCAACTAACCTAAAAAAATCTAAACCTAACACTATAAATATTTGTCGTCCAGTTTTCACAACTTCACCACTAATCCAAGAATAATCATCACGACTCATCATTGTTATTGAAGTTTTAGATATATATAATATTAATTTTTATTAAAATATTAAATGAGTAATTAAATAATTAAATTTGATAATAACATACAAAATCAAATGAGAAAAATTAAAACCTTGAATTAAAAAATATATACCTTGGTTATATTTTATCTCTTCAACAAGTTTCGTAATGAATATAACTATTCTATTGTTTATGTGGATAGAAGAACCTATGATTAACTTTTCGAATTTCAACCAAATCTTTTAATATATTATTTTATTATGTTTAACTTTATCTACTCCTCGCTTAGTTGAGTATAATGACTATACAAAAATGGCTATACCAGATTTTATCATATTCATATTAACAACTACTCTAGGAAATTTTCTTTTATGCAGTGCTACCCATGTAATAACTATTTTTTAGCTCCATATTGTTTTAGTTTATGTTCTCACCTATTATCTAGATATACCAATAAAAATGTACGAACTAATGAGGCTATTATAAAATATTTACTCATAGGCAGGGCAAGCTATTCTATTCTGATTCATGGTTTCTCTGGCTATATAGTTTATCCGGACAGAGATCGAGCGAAAAAAGTGTACTAGGACATATGAGAAAAGTGTACTAGGACATATGTGCGATTTGTTTAGATCGACACATGGGATTGGAGAAAAAAAAATATTTTTTCGATTCCCGGGGATCCGCGATGAATAGAAATAGGATATAGGTTAGAACATAGTTTTCAAAATCGGACTGGAGATCGGACCGGTGGGCTGGCCGATCTCCGGTCCGACCGGTCCGACCGGTCGAATGGCCGGTCGGACCAAATTTTTTTTTTTAGAAAAATTCAATTTTTTTATTAAAAAAATTCTATTTTTTAAAAAAAAGTTATTTTTTTTTAAAAATTGTTTTTTAATATTTTCCGGTCGAACCGCCCCCGGTTTCCGGTCAGACCGGCCGGTCCGACCGGAAAATCCCAAAAATCGCCCGGTTAGTAAGGTACCCGGTCCGATTATCAGTTTCTGACCGGTTAAGTGGCCGATTCGCGGTCCGACCGGTCGGACCGCCGGTCGGACCGCCGATTTAAAAACAATGGGTTAGAAGAATCCATTTGATGGTTATTGTGCTCGTGGTTAAAATAAAGTCTGCTTGTCTAGGGCTAGATCTTGGGACTAGTCCATAACGATCAAAGTCACAGATATAAAAATATATATGTCAAGAATATTTTTTCACAAAAGTAAAAAAATTTCATACGGACTAATATCATATGAAAAAATGTTAATCTAAAATAAAAAAAACTATGCATGTAGAATTTTTTTTATTGTAAAAGTTCAAAAATCATGAGATGAAAATAAAAAAATTCACATGAGTCAGTATCGCATGAAAATAATATCATTCTAAAAAAAATAAAAATATACATGTAATTATTACATAAATAAAATGTCAATATCGCATAAATAAAATGTCAATATCCCGTAAACAAAATCCAAAATGATTTTGTCCAAATTCCAAACACAGTACACCCATTTTCTAAACTATCAAATACATATTGTTTTCTTTTTAAACTCCAAAACCTTTAACTTAGCAAAATAGTTAAGATCAATTATTAAAGTTAAACATTTGTACTTTTATACCATTGAGTGTGAGTATCTTTTTTAACCGTAAACATTGGATACGTATAATTATCTTACAAGTTAAATGACTGGGGCGTGCATCTTAAATTCCACCCTAAAGATATTAAAATTATGGTTATTAATCATTATATAAAAATATTAGGTTGCCCGAGTTCGGACACTTACCCTACCTTTATCCAACGATATTTTTCTACAAAACCCGACAAGGAAGTTAAAAAACTAAAACGTCCGAAGTGAAAAAAGGAAGCTATATAGAAAATATTGGGCAGGAAAAATAATTAACGACATGAGAGGGAAGCTTCAAGGAACAAAACTAGGCCCAAACTAAAATCCAAGATCCTGCCTCCGCCTTGGCAAAAGGTTCAAAAACATATGAAGTTAGTTAATTGCAACCACCAAACCACTCCCAAAATCCAGAAAGAGGAAGCAGAAGAGACAGTCAAATTTCTCCATCATACCCTTCACATGAGCTACCTACCCTCCCACATGGACCAAGTTGAGCACCGAAGATCATCCGCCAGAGTTAGTTAATTCCCTCGGAACCCACCACCTTCCACACGAGAAATGTATGCATGTTCCCAGCATTAGGTAAATACCAATTTTCTGTCTCCAGAACATCCATTAACAACAATAATTCGCATATATTTTATTTTAAAGAGATTCCTAAGAGATTTGGGCCTTATCTTTTGGGCTTTCCGATATTTCCCCCTTCAATTAGGAAACTCTTCTCTCTCTCTCTCTCTCAAAAGTAATTGATGTTTGTTTATATTAAGAACATAAGTTTAAACCCTATAACAAGCTCTAATATATTTCATTCTTCAATTAGGAAATATCTCTCTCTCTCTCTATAACTACAAGTAACTGGTGTTTGTTTATATCATAACACAAGTACAGAACCTATACATGTTCCGTATTTGGTGGAAAAAACCTCATACAGGAAACAATTGATTAACATAGGTATGTATGTTTGGTGGTTCTTTTCTTTTCAATTGT
>SOPF01032063.1:0-11377 GCA_012979155.1 Hypericum perforatum
TAAATATAACTTGATATGACTAAATATGACTCAATGTGATTTGATATATCTAAATAAGTCTAGATATGACACAATTTGACTCAATATAACTAAGCATGACTTGATATGGTTCAATATAACTAAATATGATGAGTGTTCTTAAAAAAACTCAAAATGACATAAAAATGTGTAAATATTTCATTATACGCCTCAATATATTTACATATGATTCAATATAACTAAATATGCCTCCATATAAAGTGATATAACTTAACATATTTTGATAAATAAAAATATGAATAAATATGACTGCCTATGATTCAATTTGATTCAATATAATCAAAATATGACTCAATATACCACGATATAACTTAATTTAACTTAATAAACTAAATATTACTCTGCTTATCTAAATATGACTCCTTATCACTAAATTTGTCTCCTTATCACTAAATATGAATTGCTATGACTAAATATGACTCAATTATATAACCATTGGTGGAAACTTACTAGGTCAACAATTATGTTGTGACCATAGTAAAATTTTGCCTATTTATAACTCGAGATGCATAATGATGAAGACATAACAAAAGGAAAAGAAGAAATTAGAAGGAGAATAATATATTTTGTCCAAATCATGAGATCTTTTTCGGTCATAAGATGATGTTGTGAGGAGCAAGAGGAAAATTCACCATTTTCTGATTTCTCTGTACAAAAGAGAAAATAATCGTACAATTCGTTACAGTCATCTGATGGTCTTTATTATATAATATGTACACTACAAATGAACCTATTGGGGGAGTGCTATTGGTGCGTGGATCCCAAACTAGACTATCCAGTATAACCAAATTCAGGTGGATTCCGCGAGCTTATAGCATTTGGAAGCTCACGTGTAATTTTAAGTTGCTCACGTGCGATTGTAGTGCACTGTAGCATCTTTTGGGTCATTTTAAATATTGCATGGTCTTCCAGAAGCAAGGCCGGCAAAGTAACTACTCCTACTATAGTATAACTAATTGGCTAAAAAGAAAGCTAAAAACAAGGAACTACTCCTACTTGGGATATACCACTTCCATTCTACGTTTATATTTGAACAAAATCAGTAAATATTGAAGAGTTTTATTTCTGACAGATAACTTTGCGTTAAAAATTTAATTAAAAAAGAAAATATATCGATAGTGAGAGAAAAAAAAATTAGACACATCACCTTCAATAAATTAATCGTGGGATCTGAACAACAAACATAACCTGGTTGGATTGGTCAAAAAGCTTGGAGTTAATTGTTTAGTTCAAATCCCACCTACGTCTATTTATTTTTTTCAATTTCGGAAATGTTTTCTGTTTAACTTGCACAATTAGTGTTATAGAATCTGACTAGCTTTCTTTTCTTCCTCAGAAAGAAACTTTTAATTTTTATTTACAAAAGACTAAAATCCATAATTACAGTGACAAATTATGTTTATTTTATAAAGACAAGTCTTTACCACAGTTAAGAGTTCTTACTAATTTGTTTGTCTACTAAAATGACCTTTACACTAAAAAAATTATATTTTTCAAGTTTGTAATACCAAGAAACAACCAGAAAATAATTCGATTGTCTTTTTCCATTTGTTGTATGCTAATTTAAATAAATTAATGTGAAAACTAGACGTAGAGTATCCACTTGAAGAACAGATATGGTCGTGGGGCTCATACAATTAAACAAACTACATCCACAAGTAACTTGCGTTAACCCTAGACATATCAATTTATCAAATTTAAATATTTTGATGTCTGATGGGGAACATGCTGTCTCCTAATCTCTACCAAGTACTACCTAGTACTAGCAAATCTCATGATGGTATATCGGCAAATATATTTCTGCACTCCAAAAAACAGCTGTAAAAGTACTGCAAAAGTGGATATGTATTTGTAGAAAATTACTAACTACTACTGGTAAATTACTACTTCAATCCCTGCTAGGGAACTAGTCCAACGACCACATGTAATCAACTCAGTATTGTTCGATCAATACTTGGTATATTTGGGAGATTTACATTCATCGAAAGTCCACAGATAATCATATATTTGGTTGGTCAAACTGACTATATTTCATTGTTAAAAAATAAGGAGCCCAACAGCCACAATTATTATTTTTTGATTTTTTTTATCAGCGTAAATAATGATTTCTCCAATTCATAATTTTAGACTAAACAGTTTCTATAATAAGATTGCTATAACTGTCAGATTGGTGAGATTAAAAAAACTAAACTTATGGGTTCATATGAATCCAATTTTTTTTACTGACCTTATGAAATGCAAATATAACCTTAAAGAAATCGATATCCAAATTCAGCAATCAAATTTACGAGAAACTGATCAGTAAAAATTACATTCAAAAGGAATACATTATTTTTTTTAATGGGTGATGAAGAATATAATTAATGAGATCGAGGCTAGTTGGACTTGAAACAGATGTGTGAATTAACAACTCTTTGCAGTGAATAAAAAATATGAATTAAGATAGATGACTGCCAATAAAACTATATATGATTTTGTATATCTAAATATGACTCTATTTAACTAAATTTGTCTCCCTAGGACTAAATATGACTTGATATGACTAAATATGACTCAATGTAATTTGATATATCTAAATAAGACTAGGTATCACTCAATTAGACTCAATATAACTAAACATGACTTGATATAATTTGATATAACTAAATATGACTTAATATGATGAGTATTCTTAAATATAAATCAAGATGACGCAAAAATTTGTGAATATTACATTATACGCCTCAATATATTTAAATATAACTCAATATAGCTAAATATGCCTCCATATAATGCAATATAACTATACATATTTTGATAAATAAAAATATGAAAAAATATGACTACCTATGATTCAATATGATTTGATATAATCAAAATATGACTCAATATGCCACGATATAACTTAAAATAACTCAATAAACTAAATATTATTCTGCTTATCTAAATATGACTCCTTATAACTAAATTTGTCTCCTTATGACCAAATATGAATTGATATGACTAAATATGACTCAATGTGATTTGATATATCTAAATAAGTCTATGTATGACACAATTTGACTCAATATAACTAAGCATGACTTGATATGGTTCGATATAACTAAATATGATGAGTGTTCTTAAAAAAACTCAAAATGACACAAAAATGTGTAAATATTTCATTATACGCCTCAATATATTTACATATGATTCAATATAGCTAAATATGCCTCCAGATAAAGTGATATAACTTAACATATTTCGATAAAAAAATATGAATAAATATGACTACCTATGACTCAATTTAATTAAATATAATCAAAATATGACTCAATATGTCACGATATAACTTAATTTAACTTAATAAACTAAATATTACTCTGCTTAACTAAATATGACTCCTTATCACTTAATTTGTCTCCTTATCACTAAATATGAATTGCTATGACTAAATATGATTCAATGAGATTTAATATATCTAAATAAGTCTAGGTATGACACAATTTTACTCAATATAACTAAGCAGGACTTGATATGGTTCGATATAACTAAATATGATGAGTGTTCTTAAAAAAAAACTCAAAATGACACAAAAATATTTAAATATTTCATTATACGCCTCAATATATTTACATATGATTCAATATAGCTAAATAAGCCTTCATATAATGTGATATAACTTAACATATTTTGATAAATAAAAGAGTTAATTACCCTCAAGTCCCTGAACTATTGACGAATTTGTAATAGGATCCCTGTGTAATTTGAATAAGATATAAGACCCCCGCGTTATAACGAAATATTGGCATAAGGTCCCTGACTTAACCTTCGCTGATATCATCAATTTTTTTTTCATTTTTTTAATGTTGAATTGACCAAAATACCCCTAATTCTTTTTAAAAAAACATGTCTCCTTCAACCTAGACATCAAGATGAACACCAATCCAGAAATCAAACAAAATATTTCTCTCTTCTTAAATCAAACAAAATCAAACAGAAATCAAACAAAATCAGAAATCAATAGAGGATGAACACTGCTTCCCCACAAACTCTCAACGAAGAACCCAAATCCAAAAAGCTCAAACCTACTCCTCCCTCCTCCTGCAATGGCGATCTTCTTCGCCTGCCATAATTGTAGCGCCCCTCAGCATTTCGACTAGGCCCGCTCTGCCCACTCCGACCTGGCTTCGTAGAACCCCTCAATTCATGGAACCCCTCAATTCGAACCTATCCAGTCAGATCTGGGCTACAAGTGATGTTCACGGATATTCGAACCTTCCCCGTTTGCCTCTATGACCACTCACACCTACTGCTGCTCCCTCTTCAAAGTCTCACCTTTTGTACGGACTTGTAGCGATGGGCTTATTCTGGTGGGTCTAGTGAGGCAAGCTCTGAGCGAAGGCGAAGGCTGAAGCGGAGGCGAGGCTGAGGTAGAGGCTGAGGCGGTGGACTGGGGCGAGCTCCGGTTTACCCTATGGTCAGGAGCGAGGCGAGGTAGAAGGCGGACGGAGGACGATGAGTCTGAGGAGAAGGGCCGACGATCTGAGGCGGTGGCGAGGCTGAGGCAGTGGACTGAGACAACGAGTCTGGAGCTAAGGGCGTCGGAGGGAAGTGGCCGGATGTGAGGAAGAGGAGAAGGAATGGAGATAAATGGGTGAGGCGGCGGCCTAAGTAAAAGGGTATTTTGGTTGGAGAGAAGAGGGTTAAGTTAGGGACTGTGTTTGAAGATTGTCTTTTTTTAATTGGAATAATTAAAGAGAAGAGGGACATCTTCGTTCCTGGGACGAAGATGAAGATGATGATGAAGGTTGAAGATGAAGAGAAATGAAGATGATATTTTTTATTTTTGGCTTAAGGGTATTTTGGTCAATTCAACGTTAAAAAAATGAAAAAAATTGATGATGTCAGCGAAGGTTAAGTCAGGAACCTTATGCCAATATTTCGTTATAACGCCGGGGTCTTATATCTTATTCAAATTACACAGGGATCCTATTACAAATTCGTCAATAGTTCAGGGACCTGAGGGTAATTAACCCTAAATAAAAATATGAATAAATATGACTACCTATGATTCAATATGATTCGATATAATCAAAATATGACTCAATATGCCACGATATAACTTAAAATAACTCAATAAACTAAATATTAAGTGGATGTGAAGAAACTGCCAATGATTCCATTATACAAATCACCACGTTTATCCAAGAATTTACAAAGAAGGAACGACAGGTGTTGGATGGAATTTTCGTGAAGCCCATGTGTGTAGACCTAGCCAAGAATTGAATCTAATTCGTAATTCGATTCGATTTGTTAATAATTCGATTTGATTTGTATATAATTCGATTCATCAACAATTCGATTCAAATTCGTAATGGTACAAATTGAATTCAGTTTAAGATTTTTATAATTCGTCAAACTGGCAAATTTAATTCGAATTCAATTCGAGTTAAATTCGTATTGAATTTGATCAAAATTTGTAATATATATATATATATATCAAACTCAATTATTTACTAAACCTTAAATCATAAACCCTAAAATCTAAACCCCAAAAATCCTAAAAGTGTAACTCAGTTATTAATTAAATTATACACTTTAAACCCCAAATTTTAAATCCTAAAAATCTAAACCCTAAACTTAATTATATACTAAATATTAAACTTTTAAACCTTAAACACTAATTCATGAAACCCTTAAACCCTATATCGTAGACAACTTATTTTGGCACATTACGTGCAAATTCAAACTTTAGTTTATTTATTTTTCTAAAAAATATTGAACATTTATTCCTTATTTTTTAATTTTTAATTAAATATTTAAGAATCAATTCGAATTCGATTCAGATTCAATTCGAATTCGAAGGTTTATAATTCATATACAATTCATCCAAGGATGAATTGAATATGGTTTAACATTTTAATTATTCGAATTCGAATCAATTTGATTCGATTTCGTTCAAATTGAAACTGTGATCAGGTGATGTGTATTCGCGATGAAGGTGGTGATGGAGATTCGAAAAGGGGCAAGCTTAACAAGATAGTCAACAACTTTATTAAGTTTTAAGATTTTGTTTTAAGTCTATTATTATAAGATTTTGTTTTAAGTTTTAAACTAGAAGCATTTTAAGACTATATGCTTCGGTAGATCTAATTATATTTATGGCTCATATTCCATTCCATGGTATTATATATTTAATATGATAAGTTTTAAAGAATATAATAAATTATTTACAGTGAATAGTATAGAAAAACTTACTAACCCTTTCTAATCGTAAATGAAAAACTTACTTTAAAATACCTTTGCCAGAAATAATTAAATAAAAAGGTACTTTCTAATCCTTTCTAAAATAATACAACAAGGTGAATAAAACAAATCGACGACGATTATTGATTGATTTTAACTGTCCAGAGATGAGATGGCAAGGGCCGCCGGCGGGAGGGCGATAGCGGCAAGGCCTCGCTGCTTCCCTTCGTCTCTTAACTCTTCCCCTCCCGATTTCTTCCCAAAACACTGAAACACGAAACCCTAAAAACTCCTGCTCCGCCTCCTTGTCGTCCCGACAATGGAATCTTCTCTATCAAGTTCCATCTTCATCTCCAGATTACCAGAAACCGACCCTTTTCGCTGAAACGCCCCTCCTTCTTCGTCCTCCTCCTCCTTCTTCATCTCCTCGCCATCTTCTCCTTCTTTGTCTACTAACCAAAAAACCCGAAACAACCTTACCCTCTGCTCGCCTCCGGCTCCGGCCCGTGCCCGTGCCCTGGGCCGAACGATTCGGTCGGGGAAAGCGACGAGCAGAGGCCTCCGAGTAATGGGTTTGGCTTCGTTTTGGGCGACTCCCTCTCTCTATCTGAGGTGACTCTAGTTAAGCTTCGGAATTGTTCCTGGTGTTCGTGTTATGTTGGATGAGAGATTGCTTTTTTTTTTTTCTTTCGGTTTGGTTGGGTTAAAGAATGGAGCTTTTATTGCTTTAGTGCAGTTTAGCTTACGAGGACACTGTGGTGTGTAAGCTTGTGATAGGAATTGGTTCGGCTTAGGGCTCTTATGTGTCGAGCCGTTGCCACGTTAATCCTATGAGGGGAATTGTTGCTATCTACCTTCATTGGATTTGCAAACTTGGTCTTTTCCTGAACCCTTTTTGGAGGATACATATTTGGGGGAAGATGAAGGGCAACGGTTACCCGTACTTCCCCTTAACGTTATTTATCCCGTATATAACTCAATGAAGGTAGCTGGCATTTTCCACTACGTCACCCTGCTTCTTATTGCTTAACTCTGGCTGTCCGCAACTTGATGGAGTGCAGAGTGCTACTTCAGTTCATGGCTTACCTCGTCTCGCTCTGGCTGTCCGCAACTTGATGGAGCAGGTGACGGGATTTACATGCATGTAGCATTTAGTTCTCTGGTTTATCATGAATGTATCTTGCTCTGTGATGAAGGCCAGATTTGCTCATCTATGCACTCTAATATCTCATATGCATCATGACAAGGTTATCCATTCAGTTCCTTGGTAGATTTTGCACCAGATTCAATGGGGCTTAAGTGTCCAATTTCGTAAAACTGCTACCCAGATTATCCTCTGAGTTAAAACATATGCATTATGTGAGCCTGTGGTGCTAGTTGGAAGTTGGAACATTTGGATCTTTGCACATTGTTCTTCTTGGGATGCATAACTTTTCAGAGGCAACATATTAGGCACACGCTATAATTATCAATTAAAATCCAGCCCTCAACCATCATCTAACTCTATATGCATCCTGTTGTGATACAGATTCCATATTTTCATTCTCGCCATTGGCTATTCACACTAGAAACTTACTAGCGGATCCTAGATGTACACTTGTTGTTCAGGTTTTAGTCATTGGGGATTTTGCACACAGAGAGTTCTGTTCACTAGGGGCTCGCCAATTATTGGCTTTACTAACAGTGAGGCTTTGTAGATACCCGGGTGGAGTGGCCTGTCAAATGGTAGGGTAACAATCTTTGGTGATGTTGTCCCTCTTCTAGAACATGAGCAGGTATCTCATACCTTTTGCTGTAGATTTCTACATTCTTGGTTCACCAATTTTCATTTGTTTTTTAACCTTCTTTCTGACAAAGGATGTTGTTCATTTTATAGCCAGTGTTTTGGTTAATGATATTTGGTTGTTTTACCAGGAGTTGGCACATAAGCAGTATATCGCAAAGCACCAGCAAGGGCCTTCTCAACAATGGGGGAACTTTTACTACTTTGGGATGCAGAACATAAGGTTTGTTCTGTCATGTTGTACTTGTATCGAGATATTGTCTCGTGTACTCCTTTCTCACTCCTTTGGGAGATTATATACCTGTTTTGTTTACGTGGTGAACCTGAATTTGATACCCATTTCTAACATGGTAATCCTTTTTGCAGTGACATCTATTTTATTGGAGGATTTGGCACTGTTGCGTGGGTTGATGTCAAGGAATATGATGCCATTCTGCCTGATAAGATAGCTGTTGATGGCGGGGAACAAAATCTGAAGGTGAGGTGCAAGATCTGCGTTGCTGGTCTTTGATCAAAGTTTTCTTTTCCTTTACGCAGCTCTGTCATTTAATTGCGAAAACTGTGATTGATTAGGCATTAGTGTGATATTATGCTTTATTAAACTACAGTTACCCATGTTAGCTATGTCATGAAAGAAAAGGAAATCTTTTGCTCGCATGAAGAGAAATAGAAATGCCGTTCTGGCAGAATGGATGCATCCTGGGCCTGCCATTGTAAGGGAGAATTTGAAGTAGTTCTATTAGTTAACATGTTTGAGGTTGGTCGAGGGTTGGAGATCTTGAGACTCTTTGTAGCTCAAGGCTAACATCGTTAAATCTTAGCTTTTCATTGCTGCTTGACAGCCGTGGTAATTGGTAGTATAATGTATCCATCTTAGAGTTGACTTACCCTCTACGGTAGTTCATGGTTTGATTCATTATAATAGATGCTTGTGCGATTGGTGGCTTCACATACGCAGGAACTCAACACCATCTTCTCGAAGCCTCTGAAAGAGCTCGTCTGCCGAAGCTGAGGTAGACGATGCTGCTCTTATCTCTGTTGACAGTAAGGGTATCGATATCCGAGTCTGGCAAGGTTGATGGTCCTAGCCACCGCAGTATTCAAATACTTCATTTTGTTGCATTTTTCTTTTCCTTTAATTCTGTTGCTAACATAGACCGTACTGTCCCTCATAGTTCAATATCCATAGGCTGTCATTTGAAGAAGGGCACGCTGTTGAAAGTCTTGAAGAAGCCAAATCTGCGTTGCGCAAACTAATCAAAAAAGGCAAAGTTCATCATTGGCAGAGATAAGATCTGGCTTCGACATGCTTACACAACCAAAATTCGCCTCGCCCCTGTTTTGGATCACATTTCGGGTAAGCATTGTACGAGAAGTATGGTTGGTTTACGTCCGTGTACCAATGTGAAATAAGAGATATCTCCCTGAATCCATGCCTCCTCTTCTTTGTACTAACGGTTATGCAACTTGATCCTGTAATGTACTCCATAGGTGCTCTTAGAATGAACTTGTGGCTTTATCCAATGATCTTATATTTCCTACTCGCTGCACCTAATTTTCTTTGGGAAAAGTTCAATTTTAGTATTTGTGGTTTCGTGCTTTTTGATATATGATCATGTACTTCAAAAACGACCAAATAAGTCTGAGGTTAGAGTTCAGGGTTCACATATAGGCTCGGTGCAGGATCATATGTGAACCCTGAACCCTAACCTCATGACTCGTTTGGTCGTTTTTGAAGTATAGGATCATATGTCAAAAAAGCGCGAAATCAGAGGACTTATTTGGTACTTTTCCCATTTTCTTTTGAAATGAAATCAGATGTCGTTTCAGGACATTACAAGACATAAAATACATAGACAGAACAAGAAAGTCTAAAGATAAATAGCAATAATATCTCGTCGTCATAACACTGGGATCCCGCTTTGGAATGCTAAATTTGGTCATAATACTAGTTACTAGAACTGAAATCTCAAAATGGTAGCTAACATATATTGAGCTCTTATTAGTATATCTACAGCTATGTAATCCTAAAAATTTAGAATAATGGATGATAGCTAGGGATGGCAATTAGACCTGGATTTTAAGGGTCTACCCTGTTTTAGACCCGAAGGGTCTAGGACCCGTTGACTTTGACCGGGTCCTAGATTCGAATCCTGTCTGAATCTTTTTTTTTACAAAGGATGAGGGTATGAATATGGACCTATATAATTTTACTCGGATCCTACCCGAATTATATATACATATAATATTCTTTACGCAGGGATGCATGGTTTGGATGCATATATTTTTACTATTGTTCATAAACAAACCAATGTGGTGGTGACACACTTTTTTGCTTATTTGTCTCTTACTCGTGATATCTATTACTAACTTTTTCTTATGCTATAACATCATTGTTAGATTTTTTTTGGACGTGATGTAATTTATTTGTTCTCGTTGAAAGAATTATAACTTGATGAAGATGAGAATTTCATCATTATTATGAGTTTTAATTTTAGAATGCATATGAACTTTGATGTTGTAATTTCATTTTTTTCCAGTAAATAATTTTTAGGGCAAATTACGCTTAGGTCCCTGGTCTTTACATTATTCTCTTCTTGGGTCCTTCCTTTGTCATAAATGAGTATTAAGTCCCTGTTTTATTCAAAAATGTTTATCTCGGGTCTCCACCGACCAAATTAGGCTTTTTTTTTAATTTTTTGTCATGTGAAATGACTATTTTACCCTTCACAAAACGACAAATTTCATCATATTTTTGGCATTTTATGAAGGGTAAAATAATCATTTCACATGACAAAATTTTAAAAAAAGTTTGATTTGGTAGGTGGGGACCGAGACAAACATTTATGAATAAAACAGAGATGGATTAATCATTTATAGATGCTACGCGAATCCTGCCCATTGCCATTCCTAATGATAGCTTGATAGAGTCTAAGCGCTTATAAACTGATTGATGATGGGGAATACGGAAAATGATGGTCTTATTGGTTTTCTTCTTAATATCTACATGTATATTGAACTAATAATATATATAAACTCGATCAAAGTAAAAAGTTGCACTTGGAAAAGTAGACATCTTTTATGTAGATACTTACATGTTCTCCCGTGCCTCGTCAAAAGTAAAAACGCCAATGACATTTTAATTGCAACTAAGAAACTTATCAATTGAATTTTGGTTGAATTCTCTGAATAATTTGTCTAATAAGATATAAAAAAAAATAAACAAAACTAAGACCAAATTTGAAAAGTTGGAAAACAAGGAGGGAATTAGAGTTCAAATTAACTTCAAAACATTATATACATATATCACTATTATTAATGAAAGTTTACACAATTCAATCATAAGTT
>SOPF01032065.1:0-11139 GCA_012979155.1 Hypericum perforatum
TAAATATAACTTGATATGACTAAATATGACTCAATGTGATTTGATATATCTAAATAAGTCTAGATATGACACAATTTGACTCAATATAACTAAGCATGACTTGATATGGTTCAATATAACTAAATATGATGAGTGTTCTTAAAAAAACTCAAAATGACATAAAAATGTGTAAATATTTCATTATACGCCTCAATATATTTACATATGATTCAATATAACTAAATATGCCTCCATATAAAGTGATATAACTTAACATATTTTGATAAATAAAAATATGAATAAATATGACTGCCTATGATTCAATTTGATTCAATATAATCAAAATATGACTCAATATACCACGATATAACTTAATTTAACTTAATAAACTAAATATTACTCTGCTTATCTAAATATGACTCCTTATCACTAAATTTGTCTCCTTATCACTAAATATGAATTGCTATGACTAAATATGACTCAATTATTGGTGGAAACTTACTAGGTCAACAATTATGTTGTGACCATAGTAAAATTTTGCCTATTTATAACTCGAGATGCATAATGATGAAGACATAACAAAAGGAAAAGAAGAAATTAGAAGGAGAATAATATATTTTGTCCAAATCATGAGGTCTTTTTCGGTCATAAGATGATGTTGTGAGGAGCAAGAGGAAAATTCACCATTTTCTGATTTCTCTGTACAAAAGAGAAAATAATCGTACAATTCGTTACAGCCATCTGATGGTCTTTATTATATAATATGTACACTACAAATGAACCTATTGGGGGAGTGCTATTGGTGCGTGGATCCCAAACTAGACTATCCAGTATAACCAAATTCAGGTGGATTCTGCGAGCTTAGAGCATTTGGAAGCTCACGTGTAATTTTAAGTTGCTCACGTGCGATTGTAGTGCACTGTAGCATCTTTTGGGTCATTTTAAATATTGCATGGTCTTCCAGAAGCAAGGCCGGCAAAGTAACTACTCCTACTATAGTATAACTAATTGGCTAAAAAGAAAGCTAAAAACAAGGAACTACTCCTACTTGGGATATACCACTTCTATTCTACGTTTATATTTGAACAAAATCAGTAAATATTGAAGAGTTTTATTTCTGACAGATATAACTTTGCGTTAAAAATTTAATTAAAAAAGAAAATATATCGATAGTGAGAGAAAAAAAATTAGACACATCACCTTCAATAAGTTAATCGTGGGATCTGAACAACAAACATAACCTGGTTGGATTGGTCAAAAAGCCTGGAGTTAATTGTTTAGTTCAAATCCCACCTACGTCTATTTATTTTTTTCAATTTTGGAAATGTTTTCTGTTTAACTTGCACAATTAGTGTTATAGAATCTGACTAGCTTTCTTTTCTTCCTCAGAAAGAAACTTTTAATTTTTATTTACAAAAGACTAAAATCCATAATTACAGTGACAAATTATGTTTATTTTATAAAGACAAGTCTTTACCACAGTTAAGAGTTCTTACTAATTTGTTTGTCTACTAAAATGACCTTTACACTAAAAAAATTATATTTTTCAAGTTTGTAATACCAAGAAACAACCAGAAAATAATTCGATTGTCTTTTTCCATTTGTTGTATGCTAATTTAAATAAATTAATGTGAAAACTAGACGTAGAGTATCCACTTGAAGAACAGATATGGTCGTGGGGCTCATACAATTAAACAAACTACATCCACAAGTAACTTGCGTTAACCCTAGACATATCAATTTATCAAATTTAAATATTTTGATGTCTGATGGGGAACATGCTGTCTCCTAATCTCTACCAAGTACTACCTAGTACTAGCAAATCTCATGATGGTATATCGGCAAATATATTTCTGCACCCCAAAAAATAGCTGTAAAAGTACTGCAAAAGTGGATATGTATTTGTAGAAAATTACTAACTACTACTGGTAAATTACTACTTCAATCCCTGCTAGGGAACTAGTCCAACGACCACATGTAATCAACTCAGTATTGTTCGATCAATACTTGGTATATTTGGGAGATTTACATTCATCGAAAGTCCACAGATAATCATATATTTGGTTGGTCAAACTGACTATATTTCATTGTTAAAAAATAAGGAGCCCAACAGCCACAATTATTATTTTTTAGATTTTTTTTATCAACGTAAATAATGATTTCTCCAATTCATAATTTTAGACTAAACAGTTTCTATAATAAGATTGCTATAACTGTCAGATTGGTGAGATTAAAAAAACTAAACTTATGGGTTCATATGAATCCAATTTTTTTACTGACCTTATGAAATGCAAATATAACCTTAAAGAAATCGATATCCAAATTCAGCAATCAAATTTACGAGAAACTGATCAGTAAAAATTACATTCAAAAGGAATACATTATTTTTTTTTAATGGGTGATGAAGAATATAATTAATGAGATCGAGGCTAGTTGGACTTGAAACAGATGTGTGAATTAACAACTCTTTGCAGTGAATAAAAAATATGAATTAAGATAGATGACTGCCAATAAAACTATATATGATTTTGTATATCTAAATATGACTCTGTTTAACTAAATTTGTCTCCCTAGGACCAAATATGACTTGATATGACTAAATATGACTCAATGTAATTTGATATATCTAAATAAGACTAGGTATCACTCAATTAGACTCAATATAACTAAACATGACTTGATATAATTTGATATAACTAAATATGACTTAATATGATGAGTATTCTTAAATATAAATCAAGATGACGCAAAAATTTGTGAATATTACATTATACGCCTCAATATATTTAAATATAACTCAATATAGCTAAATATGCCTCCATATAATGCAATATAACTATACATATTTTGATAAATAAAAATATGAATAAATATGACTACCTATGATTCAATATAATTTGATATAATCAAAATATGACTCAACATGCCACGATATAACTTAAAATAACTCAATAAACTAAATATTACTCTGCTTATCTAAATATGACTCCTTATAACTAAATTTGTCTCCTTATGACCAAATATGAATTGATATGACTAAATATGACTCAATGTGATTTGATATATCTAAATAAGTCTATGTATGACACAATTTGACTCAATATAACTAAGCATGACTTGATATGGTTCGATATAACTAAATATGATGAGTGTTCTTAAAAAAAACTCAAAATGACACAAAAATGTGTAAATATTTCATTATACGCCTCAATATATTTACATATGATTCAATATAGCTAAATATGCCTCCATATAAAATGATATAACTTAACATATTTCGATAAAAAAATATGAATAAATATGACTACCTATGACTCAATTTAATTAAATATAATCAAAATATGACTCAATATGTCACGATATAACTTAATTTAACTTAATAAACTAAATATTACTCTGCTTAACTAAATATGACTCCTTATCACTTAATTTGTCTCCTTATCACTAAATATGAATTGCTATGACTAAATATGATTCAATGAGATTTAATAATCTAAATAAGTCTAGGTATGACACAATTTTACTCAATATAACTAAGCAGGACTTGATATGGTTCGATATAACTAAATATGATGAGTGTTCTTAAAAAAAAACTCAAAATGACACAAAAATATTTAACTATTTCATTATACGCCTCAATATATTTACATATGATTCAATATAGCTAAATAAGCCTTCATATAATGTGATATAACTTAACATATTTTGATAAATAAAAGAGTTAATTACCCTCAGGTCCCTGAACTATTGACGAATTTGTAATAGGGTCCCTGTGTAATTTGAATAAGATATAAGACCCCCGCGTTATAACGAAATATTGGCATAAGGTCCCTGACTTAACCTTCGCTGATATCATCAAATTTTTTTCATTTTTTTAATGTTGAATTGACCAAAATATCCCTAATTCTTTTTAAAAAAACATGTCTCCTTCAACCTAGACATCAAGATGAACACCAATCCAGAAATCAAACAAAATATTTCTCTCTTCTTAAATCAAACAAAATCAAACAAAAATCAAACAAAATCAGAAATCAATAGAGGATGAACACTGCTTCCCCACAAACTCTCAACGAAGAACCCAAATCCAAAAAGCTCAAACCTACTCCTCCCTCCTCCTGCAATGGCGATCTTCTTCGCCTGCCACAATTGTAGCGCCCCTAAGCATTTCGACTAGGCCCGCTCTGCCCACTCCGACCTGGCTTCGTAGAACCCCTCAATTCATGGAACCCCTCAATTCGAACCTATCCAGTTAGATCTGGGCTACAAGTGATGTTCACGGATATTCGAACCTTCCCCGTTTGCCTCTACGACCACTCACACCTACTACTGCTCCCTCTTCAAAGTCTCACCTTTTGTACGGACTTGTAGCGACGGGCTTATTCCGGTGGGTCTAGTGAGGCAAGCTCTGAGCGAAGGCGAAGGCTGAAGCGGAGGCGAGGCTGAGGTAGAGGCTGAGGCGGTGGACTGGGGCGAGCTCTGGTTTACCCTGTGGTCAGGAGCGAGGCGAGGTAGAAGGCGGACGGAGGACGATGAGTCTGAGGAGAAGGGCCGACGATTTGAGGCGGTGGCGAGGCTGAGGTAGTGGACTGAGACAACGAGTCTGGAGCTAAGGGCGTCGGAGGGAAGTGGCCGGATGTGAGGAAGAGGAGAAGGAATGGAGATAAATGGGTGAGGCGGCAGCCTAAGTAAAAGGGTATTTTGGTTGGAGAGAAGAGGGTTAAGTTAGGGACTGTGTTTGAAGATTGTCTTTTTTTAATTGGAATAATTAAAGAGAAGAGGGACATCTTCGTTCCTGGGACGAAGATGAAGATGATGATGAAGGTTGAAGATGAAGAGAAATGAAGATGATATTTTTTATTTTTGGCTTAAGGGTATTTTGGTCAATTCAACGTTAAAAAAATGAAAAAAATTGATGATGTCAGCGAAGGTTAAGTCAGGGACCTTATGCCAATATTTCGTTATAACGCGGGGGTCTTATATCTTATTCAAATTACACAGGGATCCTATTACAAATTCGTCAATAGTTCAGGGACCTGAGGGTAATTAACCCTAAATAAAAATATGAATAAATATGACTACCTATGATTCAATATGATTCGATATAATCAAAATATGACTCAATATGCTACGATATAACTTAAAATAACTCAATAAACTAAATATTAAGTGGATGTGAAGAAACTGCCAAGGATTCCATTATACAAATCACCACATTTATCCAAGAATTTACAAAGAAGGAACGACAGGTGTTGGATGGAATTTTCGTGAAGCCCATGTGTGTAGACCTAGCCAAGAATTGAATCTAATTCGTAATTCGATTCGATTTGTTAATAATTCGATTTGATTTGTATATAATTCGATTCATCAACAATTCGATTCAAATTCGTAATGGTACAAATTGAATTCAGTTTAAGATTTTTATAATTCGTCAAACTGGCAAATTTAATTCGAATTCAATTCGAGTTAAATTCGTATTGAATTTGATCAAAATTTGTAATATATATATATATATATCAAACTCAATTATTTACTAAACCTTAAATCATAAACCCTAAAATCTAAACCCCAAAAATCCTAAAAGTGTAACTCAGTTATTAATTAAATTATACACTTTAAACCCCAAATTTTAAATCCTAAAAATCTAAACCCTAAACTTAATTATATACTAAATATTAAACTTTTAAACCTTAAACACTAATTCATGAAACCCTTAAACCCTAAATCGTAGACAACTTATTTTGGCACATTACGTGCAAATTCAAACTTTAGTTTATTTCTTTTTCTAAAAAATATTGAACATTTATTCCTTATTTTTTAATTTTTAATTAAATATTTAAGAATCAATTCGAATTCGATTCAGATTCAATTCGAATTCGAAGGTTTATAATTCGTATACAATTCATCCAAGGATGAATTGAATATGGTTTAACATTTTAATTATTCGAATTCGAATCAATTTGATTCGATTTCGTTCAAATTGAAACTGTGATCAGGTGATGTGTATTCGCGATGAAGGTGGTGATGGAGATTCGAAAAGGGGCAAGCTTAACAAGATAGTCAACAACTTTATTAAGTTTTAAGATTTTGTTTTAAGTCTATTATTATAAGATTTTGTTTTAAGTTTAAACTAGAAGCATTTTAAGACTATATGCTTCGGTAGATCTAATTATATTTATGGCTCATATTCCATTCCATGGTATTATATATTTAATATGATAAGTTTTAAAGAATATAATAAATTATTTACAGTGAATAGTATAGAAAAACTTACTAACCCTTTCTAATCGTAAATGAAAAACTTACTTTAAAATACCTTTGCCAGAAATAATTAAATAAAAAGGTACTTTCTAATCCTTTCTAAAATAATACAACAAGGTGAATAAAACAAATCGACGACGATTATTGATTGATTTTAACTGTCCAGAGATGAGATGGCAAGGGCCGCCGGCGGGAGGGCGATAGCGGCAAGGCCTCGCTGCTTCCCTTCCTCTCTTAACTCTTCCCCTCCCGATTTCTTCCCAAAACACTGAAACACGAAACCCTAAAAACTCCTGCTCCGCCTCCTTGTCGTCCCGACAATGGAATCTTCTCTATCAAGTTCCATCTTCATCTCCAGATTACCAGAAACCGACCCTTTTCGCTGAAACGCCCCTCCTTCTTCGTCCTCCTCCTCCTTCTTCATCTCCTCGCCATCTTCTCCTTCTTTGTCTACTTACCAAAAAACCCGAAACAACCTTACCCTCTGCTCGCCTCCGGCTCCGGCCCGTGCCCGTGCCCTGGGCCGAACGATTCGGTCGGGGAAAGCGACGAGCAGAGGCCTCCGAGTAATGGGTTTGGCTTCGTTTTGGGCGACTCCCTCTCTCTATCTGAGGTGACTCTAGTTAAGCTTCGGAATTGTTCCTGGTGTTCGTGTTATGTTGGATGAAAGATTGCTTTTTTTTTTCTTCTTTCGGTTTGGTTGGGTTAAAGAATGGAGCTTTTATTGCTTTAGTGCAGTTTAGCTTACGAGGACACTGTTGTGTGTAAGCTTGTGATAGGAATTGGTTCGGCTTAGGGCTCTTATGTTTCGAGCCGTTGCCACGTTAATCCTATGAGGGGAATTGTTGCTATCTACCTTCATTGGATTTGCAAACTTGGTCTTTTCCTGAACCCTTTTTGGAGGATACATATTTGGGGGAAGATGAAGGGCAACGGTTACCCGTACTTCCCCTTAACGTTATTTATCCCGTATATAACTCAATGAAGGTAGCTGGCATTTACCACTACGTCACCCTGCTTCACATTGCTTAACTCTGGCTGTCCGCAACTTGATGGAGTGCAGAGTGCTACTTCAGTTCATGGCTTACCTCGTCTCGCTCTGGCTGTCCGCAACTTGATGGAGCAGGTGACGGGATTTACATGCATGTAGCATTTAGTTCTCTGGTTTATCATGAATGTATCTTGCTCTGTGATGAAGGCCAGATTTGCTCATCTATGCACTCTAATATCTCATATGCATCATGACAAGGTTATCCATTAAGTTCCTTGGTAGATTTTGCACCAGATTCAATGGGGCTTAAGTGTCCAATTTCGTAAAACTGCTACTCAGATTATCCTCTGAGTTAAAACATATGCATTATGTGAGCCTGTGGTGCTAGTTGGAAGTTGGAACATTTGGATCTTTGCACATTGTTCTTCTTGGGATGCATAACTTTTCAGAGGCAACATATTAGGCACACGCTATAATTATCAATTAAAATCCAGCCCTCAACCATCATCTAACTCTATATGCATCCTGTTGTGATACAGATTACATATTTTCATTCTCGCCATTGGCTATTCACACTAGAAACTTACTAGCGGATCCTAGATGTACACTTGTTGTTCAGGTTTTAGTCATTGGGGATTTTGCACACAGAGAGTTCTGTTCACTAGGGGCTCGCCAATTATTGGCTTTACTAACAGTGAGGCTTTGTAGATACCCGGGTGGAGTGGCCTGTCAAATGCTAGGGTAACAATCTTTGGTGATGTTGTCCCTCTTCTAGAACATGAGCAGGTATCTCATACCTTTCGCTGTAGATTTCTACATTCTTGGTTCACCAATTTTCATTTGTTTTTTAACCTTCTTTCTGACAAAGGATGTTGTTCATTTTATAGCCAGTGTTTTGGTTAATGATATTTGGTTGTTTTACCAGGAATTGGCACATAAGCAGTATATCGCAAAGCACCAGCAAGGGCCTTCTCAACAATGGGGGAACTTTTACTACTTTGGGATGCAGAACATAAGGTTTGTTCTGTCATGTTGTACTTGTATCGAGATATTGTCTCGTGTACTCCTTTCTCACTCCTTTGGGAGATTATATACCTGTTTTGTTTACGTGTTGAACCTGAATTTGATACCCATTTCTAACATGGTAATCCTTTTTGCAGTGACATCTATTTTATTGGAGGATTTAGCACTGTTGCGTGGGTTGATGTCAAGGAATATGATGCCATTCTGCCTGATAAGATAGCTGTTGATGGCGGGGAACAAAATCTGAAGGTGAGGTGCAAGATCTGCGTTGCTGGTCTTTGATCAAAGTTTTCTTTTCCTTTACGCAGCTCTGTCATTTAATTGTGAAAACTGTGATTGATTAGGCATTAGTGTGATATTATGCTTTATTAAACTACAGTTACCCATGTTAGCTATGTCATGAAAGAAAAGGAAATCTTTTGCTCGCATGAAGAGAAATAGAAATGCCGTTCTGGCAGAATGGATGCATCCTGGGCCTGCCATTGTAAGGGAGAATTTGAAGTAGTTCTATTAGTTAACATGTTTGAGGTTGGTCGAGGGTTGGAGATCTTGAGACTCTTTGTAGCTCAAGGCTAACATCGTTAAATCTTAGCTTTTCATTGCTGCTTGACAGCCGTGGTAATTGGTAGTATAATGTATCCATCTTAGAGTTGACTTACCCTCTACGGTAGTTCATGGTTTGATTCATTATAATAGATGCTTGTGCGATTGGTGGCTTCACATACGCAGGAACTCAACACCATCTTCTCGAAGCCTCTGAAAGAGCTCGTCTGCCGAAGCTGAGGTAGACGATGCTGCTCTTATCTCTGTTGACAGTAAGGGTATCGATATCCGAGTCTGGCAAGGTTGATGGTCCTAGCCACCGCAGTATTCAAATACTTCATTTTGTTGCATTTTTCTTTTCCTTTAATTCTGTTGCTAACATAGACCGTACTGTCCCTCATAGTTCAATATCCATAGGCTGTCATTTGAAGAAGGGCACGCTGTTGAAAGTCTTGAAGAAGCCAAATCTGCGTTGCGCAAACTAATCAAAAAAGGCAAAGTTCATCATTGGCAGAGATAAGATCTGGCTTCGACATGCTTGCACAACCAAAATTCGCCTCACCCCTGTTTTGGATCACATTTCGGGTAAGCATTGTACGAGAAGTATGGTTGGTTTACGTCCGTGTACCAATGTGAAATAAGAGATATCTCCCTGAATCCATGCCTCCTCTTCTTTGTACTAACGGTTATGCAACTTGATCCTGTAATGTACTCCATAGGTGCTCTTAGAATGAACTTGTGGCTTTATCCAATGATCTTATATTTCCTACTCGCTGCACCTAATTTTCTTTCTTTTGAAATGAAATCAGATGTCGTTTCAGGACATTACAAGACATAAAATCATAGACAGAACAAGAAAGTCTAAAGATAAATAGCAATAATATCTCGTCGTCATAACATTGGGATCCCGCTTTGGAATGCTAAATTTGGTCATAATACTAGTTACTAGAACTGAAATCTCAAAATGGTAGCTAACATATATTGAGCTCTTATTAGTATATCTACAGCTATGTAATCCTAAAAATTTAGAATAATGGATGATAGCTAGGGATGGCAATTAGACCTGGATCTTAAGGGTCTACCCTGTTTTAGACCCGAAGGGTCTATGACTTGTTAACTTTGACCGGGTCCTAGATTCGAATACTGTCCGAATCCTGTTTTTTACAAAGGATGAGGGTATGGATATGGACCTATATGATCCTACCCGGATCCTATCTGAATTATATATACATATAATATTCTTTACGCAGGGATGCAGGGTTTGGATGCATATATTTTTACTATTGTTCATAAACAAACCAATGTGGTGGTGACACACTTTTTTGCTTATTTGTCTCTTACTCGTGATATCTATTACTAACTTTTTTTTATGGTATAACATCATTGTTAGATTTTTTTTAGACGTGATGTAATTTATTTGTTCTCGTTGAAAGAATTATAACTTGATGAAGATGATAATTTCATTATTATTATGAGTTTTAATTTTAGAATGCATATGAATTTTGATGTTGTAGTTTCATTTTTTTTCCAGCAAATAATTTTTAGGGCAAATTACGCTTAGGTCCCTGGTCTTTTACATTATTCTCTTATTGGGTCCTTCCTTTGTCATAAATGAGTATTAAGTCCCTGTTTTATTCAAAAATGTTTATCTCGGGTCCTCACCAACCAAATCAGACTTTTTTTTAATTTTTTGTCATGTGAAATGACTATTTTACCCTTCACAAAACGACAAATTTCATCATATTTTTGTCATTTTGTGAAGGGTAAAATAGTCATTTCACATGACAAAATTTAAAAAAAAATTTGATTTGGTCGGTGGAGACCGAGACAAACATTTTTGAATAAAACAGGAATGGATTAATCATTTATAGATGCTACCCGAATCCTACCCATTGCCATTCCTAATGATAGGTTGATAGAGTCTAAGCGCTTATAAACTGATTGATGATGGGGAATACGGAAAATGATGGTCTTATTGGTTTTCTTCTTAATATCTACATGTATATTGAACTAATAATATATATAAACTCGATTAAGTAAAAAGTTGCACTTGGAAAAGTAGACATCTTTTATGTATATACTTACAAAAACATCAACGTGGTCTCCCGTGCCTCGTCAAAAGTAAAAACGCCAATGACATTTTAATTGCAACTAAGAAACTTATCAATTGAATTTTGGTTGAATTCTCTGAATAATTTGTCTAATAAGATATAAAAAAAATAAACAAAACTAAGACCAAATTTGAAAAGTTGGAAAACAAGGAGGGAATTAGAGTTCAAATTAACTTCAAAACATTATATATATCACTATTATTAATGAAAGTTTACACAATTCAATCATAAGTT